>BQNB010032230.1:0-22500 GCA_026074375.1 Tanacetum coccineum | reverse complement strand
ATTGGTTTGAGTTTTCAGAAATGACATCCAAGAATTGCTTATCAAGTTGGAGTACTAATGAGTTTCCTGATGGAAATTCATAAGTCGTCACTTAGAGTGTGTTAAGTTTAACATGTATAATTTGACCAGAGCTAATAATACAATATTTGGACACTTTAGACTCAATGAAACATCTTCACTGCAAGTGTGAATTGCAATTTGATGACTAATCTTGTTGTCTTGCAATCGACTTCATGATTTCATGTAATAACCGAGGATGGTTAAACATGTAGACACGGGAAAATATCTATGGTCATTTGATTGATATTTCCATGATCTAGATAAATCCTAGTCTCGATTTCATGTTCATATTCTAATTTTGTAATTATATTGAATGATGAGATTGATTATCTTTTGAATAATAACCATCTTCATATTCAAAATCCTCTTACGATCACATTTTGAAAGAAAGCACAATAATGGTTTGTGGAATATGTTTAATTATTCCTAGTCCTACCCTTAGATTGTTAATAGGTTCTCATTTGGTGAAGAAGAAATATTATGCTTATTTGGTAAAGTAAGAGAAAGTTTTGATGAGAAGAAAAATTAAGTTTTGATTTGTGCTTTTGAATTGTTTGAGCAAAGTTACATATGTTGTGCATTTGCTCATGTTTGGCTTTTCGGAGATGATGACTTTACCAATTGCATTGCAAGGTAAATTACTCGAATATTTTGGACAAAACATTCAAGTTGTCAACCCTACTTCATTGTGTATTTTATGCATATATTTGCCAAATATTTGGAACTCAACTATTGGACAAGTAGACTTAATATGACATCATTTACATAAGTGTGAGTTATGATCCAATGCATATTCTTATCGTCTTAGAAAAGTATGTTCGTTTATTTTATAACAATCGACGTGTGATTGAATAAGTAGGATGTAAGAAACTGATCTCTCATATAATTAGATCTATTCTAAAGATAAGACAAAATAAGAATCCGATTTGTTTGTTACATACACAAAAACTTTCGCAAATTAGATTCGATGATAATATCAATCATAATTTGAATAATGAATCGATATATACTCGAAATCTTTCTTAACCCACACGAACACTCTTTTAAAAGAAAACAAATAAAGATTTTCATAGTGTGTTCCATTAATCCCAAGACTAGTTGTATGGTGAGGTTGATGAATAACGACAAGTTAATTCAGACTTCAAATATGGTCAAGTATTTTTGCTTGTCTAAAAACTATGATGTTATACCTGTATGAATATATTTTTTGACATTTTATGAGTATATAAATGATTTTCCTAACCATTTTTATACAACACACATCTTTTGTAAAATACTATACGTTTATAAAAAGAATATAAATTAGTGGTGTATAATAACAATGATCTTAAAACAAAGATAAAATACAGTTTTTTTTACTTAATTACCAATGTATTAATACATTCTTTTATTTTATTTAACCAACCCAAGGTCAAACAACGCAGGATGATGAAAAGATTTAGACATCTTGTTGAAAGAGAGTTAATGTGTTGGAAATATTTTAGTGACGGATTTTAACATATGATCTTAGGATATTATTTTTCTACACACTTGACAAATTATTGAACTCTCATTCCTAAATGTGTTACACATCTCAAATGATCTAAAAGATATTTTAAGTAACACTTGTAAATAAGTGATCTATGCCTATATGCAATGCACAAACATTTGCAACTTAAACGCAAGAAAAGCTACGTAATTCCCATTAGGCATAATCCAGAAAACTAGTAACATACAAATAGAATACATGGCACATGTGTTTAGATATATAATTAGCTCAATTAGAAATAGTAATGATTACTTATTAATATTTATTAACCAAGTTGTAACAAAAGTAAACACACATAATCACTGAGCATACACCTAAGGAAATACGTTCGTTGTTTGTGTATTCGATAATAACGATTATAACTTGCTTGATTGTATTATGAAATAAAATAGTTTTCTCCCGTTTAAAAAATTAATCAAGATCAATATTTTAAAAAGGACAAATACACTATTTTCAAAGATACATCAACTAGAAATGACCGACTCAAAGGAAAATGTAAAATATAAGTTTTACGTTTAAATAGAACTCAAAGTTCTGACCACTATGTAGTATTTTGCATTTCTGACTTGTTTAAGTTAAGAATGAAGTATGGGAAGTCATTTTAGATGAAAGTAGACTCAATTAACTTTAAAATGGCAGGCGGCTGACTTCTAACGGACTACGGATGATTTTATATGATTTTTCGAAGTTTTGCCGAATTCAGATGATCAACAACGACCCCCATAAAGTTGACGGCCCCGCCAGAAATATGTGGGGCCGTCCTAACATTTAGGGACCGCACCAGTGACCCCAAAACAGTTTATTTTTTCAAAATCATTTGGTAACTTAACTATAAACATAGGACTTTAAAAAGTTGTTCCAGCACATAAATTTCGTGTTTTAGACATCATTTCTACTCTTACGACTTAGACAAACATAAGTTGGCACTTCCAAGTTCTTTTGAGAAAATTTTCCTTCAAGCTAGTATACAAAGTATATTTAATAACAAAACTAGTACGAATCAAACAACAAAACACTTTTCATATTTAATCCCCCTTCATGGGTAATTTGATACATGGATCGTACTCTATTTTAAAAATCATTTGTTTTGAAAACTAGAGCGACGTGGCTCCTGATACCAATTGTGGAAACCGTAGAGGGGGGGGGGGGTGAATACGTTTTCCTTTAAAAACTTTAAATCTTTTGTATCAATTACCCGATCAAGTTTGACGCAATATGAGAAGTGTCGATAATAGGTTAACAATAGCTAACACATATTCTAACAATATAACCACACATACAATATTTAGTACAAAGAACTACACAACCTTAACTAACAATATATACACAACCATTCACACAATCATAAGCACAATGCAAGTATAAAAGTAAAGCGGTAAATGTAAATAAATAAGTAAAGCGAAAGGTAAAAGAAAATGCAAACCGACACGGTGATTTATAGTGGTTCGATCACGAAGCTCCTCTTCACCCTACTCCACTCCCCGAGTATCCAACTCGATTACTTCACTAATCAAGAAGCTCCCTTTCGGCGGAGAAAACCTTATACCAATGCTTACATTATTTTCTGACACTAAGCTAGATGTCGAGTCCTTCTTCGGGTACAACCAAACCCGTTATGTTTTATAGCCCAACATAACAAACCCTGTGTTTTATGGCCTAAACACATAAACCGCGTCGCTTACAATATTTTCCGACACTAAGCTAAATGTCGAGTCCTAATCTTAGCTAGAACCAATCTACCACCCATACTTGTATTTTGAGGACCGAAACACTAACCGGCACATCATCAACACTTCCGGATTTATACACTATGCGGATCTACACAACTACACAAGATTGAAAGATATGGACTCGATCTATATGTAACAAAAGTTACAAATGATTCGTATCTTGATGATGATGAAAGTTCTTCTCTTGCACTTGAGAGAAGAAGGAAATGATAGAAGATTGGATCACATTTAAACAAGATTAAACAAGTTAAATGATCAAAGATTTAAAGAGATTTAGAGAGAGATCTAAGAGATGAAAAGAACTGAAAGAAATTCCGTGCAAAAGGTTATGAAAATATATGAGTGACCCACTATTTAGGAAAACTGTCTGTCAGGAAACGGCGGTCCCAGATATATTAGGGGGCCGCTGGCCTATTTAAGGTACCGCCCCGACAGACGCTTCTGTTTTTGTCTTTTTGTGATGAAGGTAAAATCTGGTGAAAAACTGACTTGTTTTAGGGGGGAAATGACCATATTTGAAATTTAAAATAATCACCACATAAAACATTTCTTTATAATTCAAAAATAATTTGTCAAAATAATTTTTGAGAAATAATTTGAGTTTATATATACAAAAATATAAAGATTAATACAAAACATTATTTCTTTGATTATCTTAACAAGTTAATGTTGTCAGTACATACTTATGTGATTTACGTTGGTGTAAACCAAGTGTCCGTTTTTGATTTTGGCCGTACTTGAGATGTCGAGAGATGTTGATGCATGTATGCATTGATGATTTGTGATTACAAGTAACTTGCAAACAAATGTCGGTGTTGATGTAGACTTGAGACGTCGAGAGATGTAGATGCATGTATGCATTGATGATTTGTGATTACGAGTAACTTGCGCACTTTACGTTACGTATTACAAGTCACATGTTTGTCATCACCAAAACATAAAGAGATCGTATAGATTAAATATCGTAATATTTGCACTAACACAACTGAAAAAATATATAGCAAAAAAACAAACTTAAAAATTATGTACATTCGTATTACTTATTATCTGTCGACTCATTATCGTCAAGTCCTGCAACAACAACATTTCTTTTTGTAAGAACTTCACATGACTTAACAAATACGAATGAGCTTTTTAAACCTGCTAATCGATTTGAATGTGTGTATGTAGTTGGCGTTGTTTGAAAAATCTCAGATTTGTTCAATTTTAAATAGATGTCTTATGAAAAATGAAGAGTCAGTAATAATGGTTTTATTTTTTTGAGGAATAAATTTGTTAATGGTCCAAAGTATAGACAAAATTTATTAATTATGTTCATACCATGCTCAACAAATTTTAATCAGCCAATATTTACTTGACGGATTAAGGCGGGAGTGCGGAAGGAAGAAAGGCCTCACAGGGACCAACCGTGCATTTAGAAACGACAAAAAATTTGTACAGTAAATGTTATTGTATTAACAAAGTGGCCAGGGACCAACGACGCAACCAAAAATAATAGTGAAATGACGATTGTGCCCTTCAACAGAAGGGCGACGTGGTAAGGATAACGATGAAGATAACCGTTGTTACCCATAACGGGGCTCCAGAGACCAAACGGGTAACTACATTGTCAAATAGGAACCCCTTATGATAAGTCCCATTATCTGGGGTACCAACGGAGCAAACGGGTGGAAATATGAAGAGTCAACGGAGTTCAACCGCCAACATCGACTTCAATCGAACAACAAGAATATTCAAACTTCTTACGTGACAAACTGAATCAAGTTTTTTTCGAAGATATTTTTTTGATGAATTTACAATTTAATATACTTTCAATTTTTTTTATGAAATGCTCCTAATTGAATTTTTTATTATATAAAAGATCATGACACCTTTTACAAAATAACTTAAATTCAAACATCATCCTCAAAAGTATTTATTCTTACACAACTTGTACTCTCTTCACCTCAAAGTAAACATTCCGGTAATGTTTTTTATTTTAAAACGTCCACAATAAATATTGTAAAACCCTACAAAACCCAAGATGCTGGGTCATAATAACGCCCTGTTCTCAAGTTACTCCAAGAAAGGAAAAGAAAGAAAATTAAAGAAAAGAAAGGAAAGTAAGGAAAGTAACATAAAAGAAAGGAAAGTTAATAACTTGTTTTATGTTCTTAAGTTTAAAAATGAATGAAGATAAAGAACAAGATGGAAATATGAATTTACCAGTATTACCCTTCAAATGATCAAGAACATAAAAAGAACAAGGGTAATTTGTCACAATAATAGTTTTTTTGTAACTCAAGATACTATTTCCTTCCAAATCCTCCCAAATATGGGAGGAAAGTTTTGACAAAAAAAAGCTTGTATTTCCCTTCCATTTCTTTTCATTCACTTTCCTTTCTCCTCTTAAAAAAAAGTAGAGAACACAAAAAGTTTGTACAATCAATCCATTTCCTTTTTTGTTTTCGACCCGCCTGACCATCCGACCCGGGTTTCATTATATGTTATTGCCCGACCCGACCTCCTTAAATTGTACCCATTGTTTTGTGTCTTTTACTAAGGCATTATTTCCTTATACGTGTCACACAAACACAAACCACATTTTCTCTTTTACCTAAACACACCACCGCTCCATAAACCTTTTTTTTCATATTCATCCAAGAACTTGCAACCCCAGAATTCTTCAATTACCAGTAAGTGTAGATCTTAAAAAACATTAACTATGTAACAATTTATTTGGTTTTTTCACCTTAGTAATAATTTATTATAGTTTTAGTATGTATATTGATTTTTAGTTTGAAAGTTTAGGTTTTTGGATTGGTTTCAATATTTTTTTTTCATAACATGAAAGAATGTTTTGCAACACTAATCTATCTCTTATATTTCATAGTATTTGATGCTGATGTACTTGATTAGTTGTTTGAATGGTGAGTTGAATGATGCACATGAACGTTTCGATGAAATGTTAAAGTATAAGAAGCATGAAACATGGAAGTCAAAAAACTAGTGGTTCACTGAAAGGTAATGAATTGCCCCAAGAACATTAATTTTGGTTTGCATCTTCATAAGTCATCAAAAGTACTGAAGGTGCAAACTTTGAACATTTGAAGGCAAGGAGAGAATTGAGGGCATTCAAGGAGTTGGTGAAGTTGTAGGTTGTGGTTAGAGGTCATATTCTAAATAAACAAACTGTTTAAATGATGTGGCGCTTGCGGACACTGGTACGATCTCAGGCCACGTGCACTTACCATTGCGTCCAAATCGTTGATGCAACCACATAGTGAAAAATCTCATTATCACCATCGTGTAAGCCTTCCTAAACTTTCTCACTCTATATTATTAGTTATGAGTGTGTATATTCATGTATTAGAAGTACGCTCCGCCTATAAATATGGTCGAGGAATATAGTGAGCATTGCTTACGAGTGTGTGTATCAAAGGATTAGATACTTTGAGAATAGGTTTTCACTGTCTGAGAGGGTGTTTGGGATTGCTTATTTTATAAGTTTGCTACTATTTGTAAATAAGCATAACCCCTTAAATTCTGCTTTAAAATAAGCATAACCATGTTCAACCTGCATATTCAAGACATCTTATTTTTGGTTTGGATGCGATTACAGGAGGAAGGGGAAAGCACTTACGACTATCAGGAAATTTTAACCTACAAAGGTGATAAGCAGACAAGGTTTTGATTGAGTAATGACACTTCGACTACTGGAATTTTCACCTACAATAGGTTGATAAGCAGGAGCAGGTTTGGATGGTGTAAGCACTTCGATTACAGGAAGAATGGGGAAGCACTTCGACTACTGGATTTCCTACATACAACAAGTGGATTAATCATGCTTAAGAAACATATTTAAGTTATGTTGCTGTCTTCATATGAATACAATACACATATATACATCAGTAAGTAGAAGTTAAAAAATCATTTTTTGTAATACAAGTATCATTTTTATAGGCCACAAAGCAGGTTTACACATAGGCGCCTTGGATATAGACTATTCATATCTGCAATTTTATCGATCAGAACTGGTCATGCTATCCCGAATGAGGCTATGTCATCTGAGAATGTGGGATATGGCAGTGTGCACAATCAAGGTGAGCACGTGTTTTTTGTTTTTTTGTTTTTTTTTTACTTTTTTACTTTTTAATATGTGACAATTGCATAATATTGTAAAATGTTCTAAGTCGCCTACAATGTATTTAAAAGGCTCTAAATTTTCAATAGTTGTTGAGAAACGGGTAATTTTGTACATGTACAGGGGTCAACTTTAGGCGAGAAAACACCGTTTCAGAGTTTGACCGATTTTACCCGCTTGCGTATTTTTGGAAAAGTATGTTTAATAGTTGTGAAGAAATAGATATGACGAGTAGGACGATCTTTTTTATAAAGCTATCATGTAACAAACACCATAGCAGAGGTTACGTAGTTTGTTGTTAAATGAGTGTATATTGTAAAAATATATTTTTTCTAACAAATGGCAAGACACCCTCTGGTCTGTTGCAAATAAGGTTTACAACCATAAATATGATTAGGAAATAAAACCCCAGAATTTATAGCAACAAAAACCAAGTAATCATGGTACCAAATGTTTCCATACATTATATTGGCATAAATGTGTATTATTTACTGTGAAGAGTTACGAATGTGCAACCGTCTACTCGGTGCAGAGAATTAATTGCAACAGATAAAGTCAGTGGCTAACTATATCAACCACATTTAACACGGACATTTGACACTAAACACTTATTCTGTTTGCTGGATATTACAATGTAGCCCACTAATAGTGATTCTAGTTTTTAAAGTGACCATATAGGTTTATGGTTTACACTGTTTTGCAATATTGTAGCCTTCTTATCCCGTGTTATGTGACAATGATTCTTGCTAAGAATGCTTGCTATAGCTAAAATTTGAGTATATTATAGTTGTTTTCCGTTAAATGGTTAAGCATACATGCTAAGAATGCTTGCTATACAAAATTTTAGTATATTATAGTTGTTTTCCATTAAATGATTAATCGTACATGCTAAGAATGCTTGCTATAGCTAAAAACCATGCATTCTGGAAAACTTACAACTCACTTGCTTTGGTTGGCAGAAGCCTTTCATGTGTTTGTGTTTAGATAAAAGAAGACGAACCCCGTCCGTCATTTGATTTGACACATGCTCAGGTATTTGTTAACCCTTTTGCGTGTTAAATACACGACATAAATATTTCTGATTTGTACATCCATCATCATTACGTTGCATGTATATCTGATAAAGCATAATTACATTTATAATCTTACACTTTTTATATGAAGTATTTATATGTAAGTTTGTTGTATGCATAAAAAATATAAAATGCTAAAATTATATGCAGCACATTATAGTCTTATACTTTTTATTTCTAAGATTGTGATCAAATCGTGTAAATCTAGCTACTTTATAATATCTCGGTTGACTAACATGTTATCGAATTTAACAGTATGAATATATACATTGTGGATATACGACATTAAAATTGTAAAAGTAAACGCCAAGCATCTGTCTTAACTTGAAGATTTATTGAATTTTTCTTGATATAAATCTGTCTACCTATTTGGTGCAGGAAAAAAGGGGCATTGGCTCCTAAAGAACACTCGAAAGGGAGGATGGATGTCATTGGGTGGAATTTTGTTATGTATAACACGTACCCACACTAGACTGTTCTTTCGGTAGATTGACGTTTCGGTTGACCTTTTTTGTCTTAAAAAAGTGACTATCGTTGACCTAGACTGAGGCGAGGAAAGGTGAGCAGTTGAGATTTGCTTCTTGTGGTTGTTGCTGGGAAATGGGTTTTGGTTAACGGGTAAAATGCGCTAAAGGGAGAAAACAAGATATGCAAACAAAAATTAATTCTGAACTTTTAATACCTCTTTAGTTTATCAATTATGAGTTATCTGCTTCTCTCTTTATAACACACGTCTTGAAATGATAACATGGCACCATTTTTATCACGTTCCACTGTGCCTTTTTGCAACGCGTCATCGACGCAAGACTACAGTGGAACAACAAGACATTAATGCAACGGCAAGACATTAATGCAACCGGAGCCGACATCCAACACAACTTGGCCCGGGTAACACACATGACTACCGCAAAGTAATAGTAAGTTTAGCTGCCTAATTATTGTATGGATGGTTTGCCTTTGTCGTTATACCATAGGTGCTTTTATTTTGTTCATACCGACCTTGAATACAACTGTAAGGTTACGTTCAGATTGATTTTAGTTATGCTACAGTGAGGTCTGCATGTATTTTTGAGTGAATTTTTTTGCCTGCTGCATTATTTAGTGTGTTGTCAAAGTGTTTGGCGGGTTTTCTGTTGCCTTTTTGGGTGTTCCGTGCCTGCTTCATATGCGAACTCTGTATTCTCATGTGGGTACTAGATACAAGTGTGTTGGATATTAGAAAAAGACTCGGTCACCCCGTGTATTTTACTGTTCAATATAGCTCGTAGTTTAATAGGTAAACGTATGACTTTCGGTATTGAACCGGGTACTAATACCCGGTGTATTTATGAACTATAAATACAACTTCCAACTTTGAAGAGGTAATCAATCTATCATTTTACACACATTCTATAGTGTGTTTATTAGTTTCCTCTCTCAACCAATACTCTTCATTAACTTTCTCTCTCTAGACACTCTAGATCTATACATGTTTTGTGAATTCTGGATCCTACAATTGGCATCAAGCTACGTGTGATTCGTGGTTGATTCAATTGTTAACTAGATCAAATTCGTCCTTGTTTTTAAAGAAAATAAGCCCACGGCTCAAAGCTTATTTGTTGGTTAATCTTGGAGTTTTTCGTGTTATACATGTTAAACATGATGTATTGTTGCCATTCCAAGTGAAACTCAAGCCTCAAGATTCGTTTTATAAGCTTATTAAGGGTTTGAGTTCTTCGTGGAAGGTTTGTCTTCTTTCTGTGATGATCCCGCGAAGAAAAATATTTTATGGAATGTTTAGGGCCTATAAGGATTGCTTAGTATTTGGATATTATAGCTTTGTTTCGTGTTAATAAGCATATTTTGTGCTTATTTGGCTATATACGAATGTGTGTTCTGATGGAGGTTTGAAATTAAATGTTATTCCTGCCGGCTGTGTTTACAAAAAGATAGGGACAATATCCCGGATTATTAGAAAAAGGTAGCCTGCGAGTTGACCAGGATCAAAGGCGATTTGCTTATATTCTTGCCGACGATTTGCTTAAAAAAATAAAAATAAAATAAAAAAAAAAAGGGGGGGGTCAAAAGGCGAGATGCCTTATTAGGCGGTTTGAATATTTTTAATAAAAAATACGAAAAGAACCCCTGGATTTTGGTACCCTCGCGCGAGTTGCTTATCACGGCGGTTTGCTTCACGGCGGGTTAACCAAAACAGATAGACAGTCGGTTTGATTTATATTGATCCAGCGAGTTAACAAAAACCTAGCAGCGATTACTTCAAAAACCACGACGTTTTTGCCTAGTAATATATTGGCGCGAGTTTGCCTGTTAGGCAGCGGTTTGTCTCAATCAATAGAGGCGTTTGTGATTTCAAAAGCGGCGTTTGATAGAAACATATACTCAGCGGTTGATATCCAGACGACACCCCTTTTAGCGACACTTTATGCGGAAAAAATTAAGTAATTTTGTAATCTTTTTTCTATAGCATTTAAGCTTAATTTATTACATCAAATACAAATTTTGTATCAGGTAAAAAAAATTTCGGTCCGCACTCCTACCTTATTAGCGACACTATATTGGCGGGAAAACATTTTAAATAAAAATATAATTTTTTCTTTAGCCTTTTTAGCTTATTTTTACACCAAATTTAGATTTTGGTAATAGGGTATTTTTTTTTTTTTTTCATAATCCAACTGCGCCAAATTTCAAACAAATCAACAAACCATAAACCACAACCAAGTACTTCAAAGATAATCAATCCACAACAAACAAACCTAAATCACAAACAATTTTTCCTTCACGGTTTTCTATTGATTTTGTAAAATCCCGTTAATCTTTTATCGGTTTTAATCATAGACTTGTAAAATCCCGTGAACGTTAATTGCATTTAAAACCACAACATCAATCACTATCTCTTAAGATCTTATTTTTATTCACACATCGAATTTCAATGGAATCTTCTAATTCTAATTCAAAAGAGAGAGAGAGCTTCAACTGACGCGACGGCTCGCAAAACAAAGGCACTCCAACTGCATGACATGATTTGAACAACTCGAGACACATCTTCATGATCTCTATCTCCTTAATTCGCCTTATGCTGTTGATGCATTTAAACCAGCATTTCGCTCATTCTTTGGTGAAGAGCATCAGACTTTCAAATTGAAGATGTTTCATAATCTGGATCAGTTAAGGCTACAACTTGAAAGAGAGAATCTTCATGGGGTTAGTGCAAAGACTTGTCTTCAACACTCCAGAACACAGTTACAAGGATTTCTGCCTCAAAAGGGGTAAATACAACGGATCTTCTGAATCACGGTTGGCAGCAAGACTTCGAAGACTTCACGCGTTGTGAACCTAGTGCATACAGACGTGATTTACTCGAGAACATGGATACACTTGAAGCAGTCATTCATAGAGCTGTAAATACATATGGTATATTACGCATGAAAGAAAATGATGTTAATGCATCAAAGGTGAATGGAAGTCGGTTGCATGATGAAATACTTCATGAGCATCAAATTAAGTCAAGTGTCAAGATGCAGACTCAGAAATTCAGATTCAATCCAGTTCAATTGCAATGGATGACAGCTTGAATTGTATCAAAAAGCAGTTTGATAGAGCCTAGTAAATCAGAGATTGAAACTCAGATGCAAAGGCAAGAGGAAAAGGTCGATATGCGTGAAGCAGTTGATGCTGGGTTGGTTGTCACAGAAAGCAGTGGGACAAAGCCCGACAAGCAGGGATACAATATAAGTTTCAGGGAATTAATACCACACAAGCTGTGATGCAGATATCAGGACCAGTAAATGACGGATGAGCCATTTGCGAGGTACAATTTGACTGCTCTACATAAATATCCTGCTATGAACAACAACAAACTGATGCAATCTACACCCAATATGACACACATCTTTTTGAAAAACTATTGATAGCAATATCACCCTACTTCAACAATCTGTGACATATGGGAGGAGAATTGACAAGGATGCATTGCATTAATGATGAGCTTCTCAAAACAAAGATAATGGTTTGAATGTAAGTTACAATGAATCTTTCAAAACGATTTTACAACTTCGAAAAACATTGTATTTCACTTGAAATATTCAATACAAACATAAAGGAAGAAAGATTTCATGTAACCAAACCATGCATGGTGAATTTCGAGAGAGCGCGAGAGTTTTTTGATAAATCTTTGAAAGCTCAGCTACAGACCAATATCACACTAATTTGTGACTTGAAGAAACAAATTAAAAGTGTGAAGGAAGCAAGTAATGAAGCCAAAGTTAAAAATGATATCGATGTGATTGAAACGATTAACATCGAATTAGAACACAGTGGACTAAATTACTTGCAGCAAATGTGGCAACTACCTAAAGAAAATGAGCATTTGAAACAGACATACAAGTGGGGGAAACTTTTTGATTTCAATTAAAAAGAACCAAAGTTCAGAATAAAGACAACAGTGAATCATTAATTTCTCAAATTAATAAAAGTTTTGTCGAAACATGCTGATTTAAAACTCAGCTTCAGGAAAAGGTTTTTTGCAATTGCGGCAATTAAAAAATGAAACTTAAAAGATAAAAGGAAATAGCGTGGATATTCTAAGTTTGCCAAAGCATCAATCATATGAAACGCCGTCTTTAAACCTCTAGAAACCTTTAGTTGTTAGACAACCGAATGCTTTTTACTACTGAACCGACCTAGAATTTCAACCACGTTTTGCCTCCAAGTTGATGAGAAATAAATGATTTGCAAAAACATACCCTCAGTCATTATTTGGTCCTAAAGTTTAGAGAATCTTCTGCTGCAAAACCTCATCAGAGTGAATGACACCAAACTACGTTAGGAATAGTCATAAAGAATCCGTATAGGTTTCAAAGAAATGGTTCATGCGTACTTTCTAGAGGACTGCTAGAAAAATGACACAAGGCAAAACCAGATTCCTAATCATAGGATATGGCCGTCTACAGGCACACTGCATGGGGGGGGGGGGGGGGGGGGGGGGGGGGTCCCCCCCCCCCCCCCCCCCCCCTAAGGCTAACACCAAAACTAAGAAACATATATAGGAGTTCTCCTGTATCTAAGTGTAGTGGAGGAATGTCAATGGTTATCCCTCTAGTAGATCACTCGCTAAGAATTCTAGTTTCTTCCTGGACTCCAAAAAATTAGTTTTTGTTTCCGTTTGTCATAAATATATCTTTAATACAAATCAGATGATTGTATAACAAAGAACCTGAATAATGGTGGATTCTCATGCAAAAGTTCAGTCACCCAAGATCAAGAGAAACAACAATCCCGGTGAACCAAGAACCACACTCATAAAACCTGTAGTCAGAATGAGTATAGGAACAAAGGTTTTCCTCAATAAGTCTTTCGCTGTGGCATGAGAAACACTATAACACTCCAAGATCTTGTCTTAGGTGGAGAACCAACGGGTAGAATTTTCAAAACTGTTAGATCTTAGGTGGGATACCTACTTGAAAGGTGTTCATCGATATCACAAACCAAATTGACAGTGAACCTCCAAATGGTTCCAAATGAATAATCCACTAACCCATATGAATGCAATCAAACTCTTATTTTAGTAGCAGGTACAGTCTCACACGAAGTGTCAGGTACATCTGACAATCCTTAAAGGAAAGACTCGGAGTTTGGTTACCAAAAAGACTGATATCTCATACGTCAGGAGTTCAAGGAATTCAAATCTGATGAACATGCTTCAAATGACGTTTGGACAAAACAGTTCAAGCCTCGTTCTTCATCAAATGACGTTTGGACAAAACAGTTCAAGCCTCGTTCTTCATCAAATGACGTTTGGACAAAATAGTTCAAGCCTCGTTCTTCATCTTGATGACGTTTGATCAAAATGGTTCAAACCTCGTTCCTTAATGTCAAATGGCGTTTGTTGGCATCTCTTCAAGCCCTTGTTCCTTAAAGTTATAGAAAGTGGTCGCCTTCATAGAAAATGAAAGTGTACGTGTCTGTTCATTTATCCTGACAACGCAAGATAAATCTTTTCGGTTAAGAGCTAATATAACAAAACATTCCAAGTTTTGAGCTCATGTAATGCTTGTAATCAAATGTTTTAGATTGTCAACCCTATCTTCAGATAAAAGGAAAATGTACGTGTAGTGCATTTTATCCTTAATAACAAAAAAAGATAAATCTTTCGTCTGAGCTACTTTCGAAACCCTCAATGTTTTGTTAGCTCCAGTCGATGGCTATCGTAATTCTTCTGTAACAAGAAAGACAACGAAACCAGATTTCAAAGAAAAGGATAGTGTAACGCTTCAATTCCTTTTTCTTCAAGAAGAAAATCTCTTGTTTATGACCATTCTCATTAACAAGCTCATTTTACCCATGCTTGTTCGTTAAGGTTAAGTGGACCAACCGTACATTAGCTGGTATTATAATATCACTAGATCAATAAATGGCAAATCGCATATGCAATTTTTTAATGGGACAATAGGAAATTAAATTTGATTAAAATGGTTTAATCTTGGTCTTGAATTTTATAAAATGGTCAAATGTGAAAGTGTAGGGTGTTAAATCTGTAAGGTGTTAAATCTGTCTGTAGGGTGTTAAATCTGTCTGCTAGGAGATTAAGATAATCTAAAATGCCTTGGATCTTAATGTTAGATAGCGGTTGCATATTCTTGATGGCGGAATGTTAACCTACTGCATGGCGGTTTGGTGATATGTTGGGCAGCGTCTTAGGCTAATTGTCCATGTCTTGGCCCAATAAGCCCTATTCCAAAGGACCATTTGTCTTGTTGACTCTCATACAGGCTTAGTTAACTTGTCATTGAGCCTATTAGATAATCTCTAGATCATCGACCAAGGTTGATCAATGTTGACTTAACCCAATGTCCAGTGACTCTAATGTGGAATATCTTCGTGCTAATCTGAATATCAAGGGCATGTCAAACTCAAGGCGAACATCTTTATCTAACGTTGATGGAGATACCGTGTTCCAACAAAATCAAGTTCATAACCGCGTGCTCATTCTCAAACGACTCATTCGAAGATATCATGAAAGCTCAAGTATCTGTTATTAAAGCTTCCGCAACTCTGAATATTCAAGCTTTCAAGATCAAGAAAAGTGTGAGCATATCATTCCGAATGACACAAGTTCACAAGATGGCAAAAGATCACATGATGATGATTAAAGATTATGATTGGATGATGATCTCAAAGAAGCTCAAAGATCACATACAAGTCAAGATAAAGCCTAAAAGTCTAAAGTTCACTGCTTCAGATTCACAAGATACAGATCAATGAAATCAAGCATTTATGAGCTATACATAAGATCAATATGAAGATTGAAGATCTTAAGTTTAGTATTTTTAGGGGTGACCTTCCTTAGGGGGGGATTGTTAGATATTAGAAAAAAGACTCGGTCACCCCATGTATTTTACTGTTCAATATAGCTCGTAGTTTAATAGGTAAACGTATGACTTTCGGTATTGAACCGGGTACTAATACCCGGTGTATTGTAAGAACTATAAATACCTCTTCCAACTTTGGAAGAGGTAAGCATCTATTCATTTTACACACACTCTTTAGTGTGTTTTCCTTATTTCTCTCTCAACTATTCTCTCTCTCTAACTTTCTCTCTCTAGATCTCTTTAGATCTATACATGTTTGTGTGAATTCGGGAACCTACAATTGGTATCAGAGCCATGGGGTGGATTCGTGATTGATTCATATGGTTAAATAAGCTCAAATTCGTGGCTTATTTTTGAAGAAAAAAACCCACGGCTCATTTTTGATTTTGGCTTATTTGTTTGTTAATCTTGATCTTCTCTTGTTCTACACATCAAAGAGGCTAGGTTGTATCAATTTCGTGTGTTATACAAGCTCAAAGTTCGAATTATAAGCTTTAAAAGGTTAGTGTTCTTCGTGGAGAGTTGCCTAATTTTGGTCGATTCTCAAAGAAAGACGTGTTAAGGTGTGTTTAAACTTGATATACACACTTAGTATTGCATGTTAGAGCTTTGATTCGTGGTTAAAAAGATAATATGGCTTGATTTTGCTTAATTCGTCCAAGTGTTCTTCGTGGAGAGTTGGTTAAAATATCATTATCTAACCGGCGGTTTGACAAAAGGTAGGGACAAGATCCGGAAATTTAGGAAAAAGTCAAAGGCGAGTTGCCAAAAGTCAATGGCGAGTTGCTTGTTCGCGGCGGTTTACACAGGATAGTGGCGAGTTGGCTTGAAAATAATAGTCGGCGAGTTGGTAAAAGGTACGGCGAGTTGCTAAAACACACGGCGAGTTGTTAAAACGGCGGGTTGCCAAAAACGGCGGGTTGCCAAAAACGGCGGGTTGCTAAAACGGCGGGTTGCTAAAACGGCGAGTTGCTTTATCTCACCAGCGGCGGTTTACCCCAAATTGATTGAATCATAGATAAAATAGATTAAAATATATATATATATATATAAAATATATATATAAATAAATATATATATATATATATATATATATATAAAGATAATGAACCCTCGGATGTAAGTAATTGCCAATACTATGAAATTCAAATATAGGGTGTTTGGTTACCTATCCGCTAACCACAAACAAGAACGATTCGACAATCCCGATAGATCTATCAACAATATTCGCGTTCACTCGTAAGTGATTAATGGTCCATGATAATGAGGGACTTTTGGCATAAAGTGATTTAGACATTAATTGTAATGGTATATTAGGATAACATATAATCTGGAAAACACTTGTATTCATAATTTATAGCATGTATCCCCCTCACGGGTTTATAAAACATTAAAGAGATTTAAAAGTGAGGCTATGAACTCACTAAGTCTTTGAAAAGTAATCACATTGTTATAAGATAAACGAGTATGTAAAAGAGTTTGTAAACAAGCATGTATCCCCCTCGCGGGTTTATAAAACATTAAAGAGATTGAAAAGCGAGGCTATGAACTCACTAAGTCTTTGAAAAGTAATCACATTGTTATAAGATAAACGAGTATGTAAAAGAGTTTGTAAACAAGCATGTATCCCCCTCGCGGGTTTATAAAACATTAAAGAGATTGAAAAGCAAGGCTATGAACTCACTAAGTTTTTGAAAAGTAATCACATTGTTATAAAATAAATGAGTATGTAAAAGAGTTTTGTAAACAAGCATGTATCTCCCCCAAAGACTTTATAAAACAAGTAAGTAGAAAAAGGGGCTTTGACCTTCACCTTAATAGTACAGTGAAATCTGATTGATGGCAAAAGTATATGAAATGAAAGTAACAGCTTTGTCATACGCAACCTGGGGTAATATGTCAAGTCTTAGTTTGATTGTTATGTTTCAAAACTTTATAAAGTATAATGTATATCTTTGATGGAATTATTATGGAGTATTGTATCACCATTCGGGCCATCATAATTCAGAGGTCATTTAGTAAACGTTTGAGGAGCTAGGGCACTTTAAATCATAAACCCAACAACCAGACATAACAAATACCAATAAAGATGAACCCCTTACTATAAGCTCCCTGGTATTGTTAAAACGATATAGATTCGGGCACAAAGATTATAAAAAGCACATCGATCATGATTTTATAATAGTTATAACATAATCGGTTTTAAAGGCGTTTTGCTCATAACTGGAAATTTATAAGCACGTCAAAGCGTAATTACAGATGTGTCTTATAAGGTTTTGAAACATTATCTACACTTTTTTAAAATGTTACATTTTAGACCCTTAAGAATGAAAAATGGCAAAATATACCCTTAGAGTTTTCACTTTTACAAGTTTAGTTCTTCTAGTTTAAAAGATGTACAAAGTAAACCTTGTATTTTGGAAAGTGACATAATAGACCCTATAGTTATAACTTTGAAAAATGACATTTTCAGTCCCTTTAGTTATAAGTTTTAGAAAGTTACTATATATACCCTTTTGCATGGAAAAATGTATCGTTTTTAGTCCAAAATCCATAATAATGATATTTTTTAATATAAAGGTTTAACGTAACAAAAGTTCAAAATAACGATTCGTTAACCTAGAAATCAAAACGGGTCATTTTTAGGGTTTTTATTAAAAACACATGGGTTTGAGGATTCAAAGCTTCAAAAAAGAGTTCATGCATGATCTTAAGAGTATTATGAACATTCATATACATATTATAAGCTTATAGAACAAGATCTTAGGCTTACTTGAGCTAAAATGGGTCAAAAATTATGATCCGTACACCTAGAAATGGTTTCAAGACATCGTTTTTCTTGCTTCTTGGCTTCTATTATGAGCTTAGGGACTTCTCTTGATCTTCTATTGCTGCTATGGAAGTGTTAGAATTCCATTTGTAGGTAAGGGATGAGATGTGGGGGATGATTTGAAAGAACATGTATGTATACCTATTTATAGTACTTGAAACACTTAAGGACCAAGTTTCCTTGGTAGACAAGTGTTAGGACATGTAGAGGGTGACTATTAGTAGCTAGGAGGTGAGTCTTACAAGCTAGAACTAGCAAGGATTGAAAGGTGGAAGGATTTTGGGGTGTTTGTGTATTTGGCTAGAAATGAAACAACAAGGTGATGATGTAGCTTCTTGGTGGCCATGGAATGTGTTTGAGGTACATGTAAGCTGCTATAGAGATGCCATGGAGGTGCTAGGGTGAGGGTCATGGTGGTTCTAGACATTTTAGGGGTGTTTGGTTTTATTTATACATGGCTGTTTTTGGATAGCCAACATCAGTCTTGGTAAAATGGTTGCCATTTACAAACCGTAACTCCGATGAAGCTTAAACTAGTGAGCATGGTTAGATATTTGAGTCCTCTACAACTTTTAGTTTTACATATTTAGGGGTTACTATACAAAAATTTAGAGATAATAGCCGTTTACTACAGGTGTGCAGAATTTGCGCACCTTTGCCATTTTGGCTATAACTAATTCATCCGGTATCGAATCGGGTTGAGTCCATTGGAAAAATTATCACAAGACATAGGGCTACAACCTAGTATTTTCACTTAATATCTAAAACCTATTGATTTTTCTCATATCCTATGTTTTATCAACCGATCATATTTCTTGAAAACTATGAATTAGTTTAAGGGTGTAATGGGTTTGCTATGGTTTTATGATTTTGGTTTAGGGTTAGATGAATTAAGGTTTTAGAATTAGGGTTTAGAAGTTGTGCATTGGGTGTTTGTACCTTGTGTTAAAGTGGTGGTAAGATATAAACATGATTTAGGAGGTAAAACGACCTAGTTTGTATTTCATGCACAATTGACTTGTACATTGGGCTTTAGAAAGTTGTAACTTGATTTAGGAGGGAAAAGATATTCAAATGTTGTGCATTGATACTTGTATACATGCTTTAAAGGCTTGTACATTTATTTTATATGTATACATTACATATAATTAGGGTTTTGGTATAAACGTTTAACGTTTAAAGCCTGTTTTGATATAACGTTGCAAATGGTATGTTAAATGGATAATGTACTTGGTAATAATGATGTTAAGATATAGAATTGACATATTAGGATGTTTATATGATATATAAATATAGATATAGATTACATAAGTAGGTTGTGTGAACTTGTTTAGTTTGATATGTAAACAATGTTACATAACAGAATGTAATAAAGCGAAAAATTTCCCGTACAAATGTGATCATAATATAATAAGTAGATATTTCATTGATGAAAATTTCAAGTTGTTATACAGCAGCATTAACGGGTTCTTCATTGCTTTCTCCCTTTTTTAAAACCTCTGTATCATGTGTCACATTTTGCTCCTCAGTCTCTTTACTTTGCCTCCCCTCAGTCACAGCTTCCTCTGTGTCCATATAGTCCATACCATGGGCTAAATCAGTTTTAAAATAAGATTGGAAAAGTTAAACTGTTGATTTTGAACTCATTACAACTGAAGCAACAGGGCCACCATTATAGTCTTGATATTCAACAAGGTAGGCTTTGTTCCCAGTCATGTGCCTGGAACATCCACTATCAACAATTCCTTTGTTTTTTAAAGCTTTTTGTGGATCATCCTTCACATCAAATAAGAGAAATTAGTTTCTCTTAGGGACCCAAGCCATTGTTGACTTGGGTCTGCCTAGTGGATCTTTAAAATTAATATGTTTACTAAAGTTTGATCCACTATTGTATTTGGAGACTTTGTTCCAGTAATGTCTTTTGGGTCTCCAATTACAACCTGCCGAGGCCTTAACAGCAGTTTCCATATAGCCCCTAACAGCACTAACTATTTTGTCCCTAACAGTATGTACTTTATGATTTGTAAAATTTGCTTTTGGTGCTGTTGATTTATTAAATGGCCTTCTAATAGGTGAATGAGACTTATAAAAGTTATTTTTTTATCTGATTTCATTCATAATGGGTATTAACTTTTCTAGCAGTACTAGTTTCTGCTGCTTGACTAGAAGGATTTTGTCTAGCAGCATTAACTGGAAATATGCCAGTTTTAGTTAGTACTGCTTTTGGAACAAACTTGTTTTGGTGATTCAATCTTTGAACATTGTTCCACATTGGTCTATTCTCCCATTGACCAGTACCCTTACCCTTCTGTTTGTTCAATTCAACCTGTTTAGCCATTCTTTTCTCATGGAAGTCACAATCTCTAATAAGATGGCTAAAGCTACCACATACAAAGCATGCCTTTTTAGTGAAACCATATCCCAAACCCAGCTTTTTGGACATTAAACCATTCTAGTCTCTCTTGTTAACTTTAGGACTTGGACTACATGTGTTTTGTTCTTTAACAGTTTCCCTAGGAGTTTTTACATGCTTAACAGTATTAACAAAAGCAAAACTAGGTTTTTCCTGTTCTTTTGAAGGTTTAATCACATATTCATCATCACTGTCTGACTCATACTCCTCAATGATAAGAGCATCAGACCAAACTTTAGGTTGACTAACAACTTTGGGTTCAACTACAACTGGTTCAATCACAGATTTAAGTGTTTCTACACTAGAATTGGTTTCACAAGAGTCAAAATCACTAGTCGTAGCATCAGATTCACTAGTTTTATACAGTATTGGACCATATGTAAAATTTAACTCATCTATTCCAAGATCAGATTTAGGAGGCATGTAGTTTCTTGTCATTGGAGGGGGAACTACATGCATTCCTTCAACTTTTGCAAATCTATCATACACAGGACTATCTTCTACATCACTTGACCTACTGTCAAATACACTTTCAAGAACTTCTTTTTCATAACTTAAGACACCTTCATGTATTTGATTTCAATACCCAAGCCCAGATTTATCCCTAGTACTCATCTGAGTATTTAGCAGTTTACTAAGGCCTTTAGAAGAACTTTGAAAATTCTACTAATAGTTTCTTATGATATGTGAGCACATCAGTTTTATCATCTAAATCAATTTTTATAAATCTAATCTTTTCCTCATACCAAAGTTGATTTTTTTGATGAGCAACTAATTGAGCCTCTACCTTTTTTAAATCTTGAGTATAGGCTTGAATTTCTATACTAGCATCACCAAGTTGTTCCCTTTAAGTATCATATAATTTTTTAAGTTTGGCATATGATTCCACACATTCTTTTGAACAAGATGTTACCTTAGTGTCTGAGCCTGAATTGCTGTAAGCCATCAAAGCAAAGTTCTCTTTCTCATCCTCTACATGACCAGCCCAATCAACTCCTTCCCCATCAAGTGTTACCAAAGAGTTTTCCCTTTGTGAGTTGTAGCCAGAAGAAGTAGAAATACCATAAGCAGTACTAACATCATTAGTACTACTAGTGCTTTCAGAAGAAACAAAGGCAACATTCTGTGCACTAGAAGATGATCCAGTAGAGCCTTTAACATCAGACTTAAAGACTCTAAGATTGTTATAGAGATCATCTAAACTAAGACTGTCTACTCCTGGTTTGGTCCTTATAACTAAGGATACATGGGACCAGGAAGAAGGTAAAGACCTAATGAACTTCTGATTGGCATTTTCAGTGGAGACACATGCACCATGAATCTCAAGTTGACTCAGAAGACTTTGAAACCTGTCATAACCTTTGTGCAGTCCTTCT
>BQNB010032229.1:0-47288 GCA_026074375.1 Tanacetum coccineum | reverse complement strand
TTTTTTATGAATTTTCTAAACTTTTAACTAAATTAAATTATAAAAAATACTAAACTATTTTTAAAAATTCTGAAAAATTTACCTAAAATACTAGATCCTAAATACTACCTAAGAAAAATAAGAAGCCCGAAATTCGGCTTATAAATAAGCCGAAAATAAGCTCAAACGAGCTTATAAGCTTAAGGGACAAAACAAGGTTAAATACAAAACCACTTGGGACTCTAACGTAGAAGTCCCAAGGGCACAGCGGTAAGAGCTTGGTTATAAAAAGGGGTGTATTGAGGGTAGAGGCCCGGGTTCGAGTCTTGCTCACCCGGGTTTCCCCTTATCTCCCCTTTTTTTTCAAAACTTTTTAAACAAACTTGTAGAACACATTGAGCTTATTATTTTTCATAACTACGACTTTATGAGAAAAGCTGAAAATAAGCTGAAAAAGGGCTTTTTGTTTGGCAGTTTGTCTAAAGTGACCTTAAGGCTTAAATGGCTTATGGCTTTTGACTTTTTGGACTAATAAGCCACCATTTGAACAAATAAGCTGAAAGGGGTTATATAACCTAACCTAATAAGCACGTATGAACTAAAATCTTAGCAACTAAATAAGCTGAACAAAGGCTTAAATAGAAAGAAAGCTTAAATAAGCTTAAGGACACATGTTGACTTTTCTTAGTTGTTAACACTCAAAAAGCAATGGGAAAGGGCACAATAAGCTATCACAAGCCACTAGCAATCCAAATAAGCAAGTAGGAAACTGAATTCAACAACTAATAAGCACTTAATAAGCTAGAAAAGAAAATAAGCCATTTCCTACACTATGCTAAAAAACAGTCAAGTCCCTACTTTAAGCTTAAAAATAAGCTATCAAAAGGGCTTCTTAAGGTCTGAAAATCTAGGGCTTAATAAAGGGCTTAAGGCCAATCTAAAAAAAACTAAAAAGATCTAAGGCTCAAGGACAAATAAGCTAGAAAGATGGTCTTAAAAAATGGTGTCTAGCACCAGGGGAAATAAACTAAACAAAGGGGGCTTAATTTGACAGCTTAAAATAAGCTGTCAAATAAGCTCAAAATTAAAAATTAAGTTAAGACAGATTAAGCATGGCTTAAGGTGAGCTTGTGCACAAATTTTAAAGGACTGAAAAGCATTTTTTTTTTGAGAATTTGGAATGAAAAATCTTAACTAGTTTCACTTATGAAAATTCTATAAAAAAATGTTGACAGAATGTGTAAAAACTAAGGGTTCCTAAGGTTTCTACTACTTGATTTTAACACATATGGATGACACAAAACAACACTACAACTTAAGTTTTATAAAGTCTTAAGCAAATAAGCACTTTGGAGCTTTTTAAAACCAACAGACCTAAGGAAATAATGGAAAACTTGAAAAACACCTTTTGGACTTAAAAACTTTGGAAAAACAGACTCACAATAGCTTAAAGACTTAAGCTAAAGTTAACCATGTGACACCAACCCATAACATTCCTGTTTTGACCCATTTTGGGCTTATCCCAAACACCCCTTTAGGTTTTAAAAATGAATTTTTAAGACTGTAAAGACTAATTTAAGCTCAAAATTTTGAAAACAAGAATTAAGCAAGCATGGTTAAGCACAACAAGGTAAAAAGAACAGGTAAATAAGCACTTTGAAAAACTAATAAGCTACAACAGTAATAAGCTTATCTAAGCAGTTTAAAGGCAAATTAAAGTAAGATGAATGAATAACAATGAGCAACTAAAAGGCATTTTTAAGCATCACTAAACACAAATAAGCACAATAAGTCATTAATAAGCTAAAAATAAGCAATGCTACAGTAACTTTAAGCAAAAATTTAAAAAGAAAGCATACCTTAATCCTTGCTCAAAATAGGAATTGATGAAAATAAGCAAATAAGCTCTAAAACCTACCCCAAGCATATAAATAAGACTATCTAAACAAACCAATGAGCCAATCCAAATTGCTCTTCATCCCACAAGCTTATCAGACAGTGCTCTTTTCTTCCTTTTTTAATTTTTCTTAGATTCTATGTATAAAGTTTTAACAAAAAGAATAATAGCAAAGCAAGCATATGAAGAACATATAATTATGATTTTAAAGAAACACAAGTTAATAGAATAAAAACTTAATTAGAACACAATGTTTAAGGAATAAAACTGAATTTTCATTATAAAGAAGAATGCAAGTACAAAGTAAAGTAAAAAAAAAAAACATTTTTAACTGAGCTAAAAAGAAACACGACTATAAACTACTAACTGAAGAGACGCAAAAACTACTTCTTGAAAAAATGGCTTACAACAGCTTTTATTATATTAAACTAAGCTGAGGGTTTTTGGGGTTTTGTCTTCTCTTGTGTGATGCTCTTTGTAGACTCAAAACGTCTTGTGTTTTGTTGATGAGAGTGGGAACTTCAAAGCAATCATAGCCCTTGATCCTTTCTTGCTCGACACAATCCGAATTATAACAGCCATATGATGATTTTTGGAGGGATTTTGGATTGCCAGCTTGGCACATCCATGTGGGGAGTGGGGTAAGTGTTGGTGATGGTTTTGGATGTTTAAAGAACAGTAAACATGAGGGGGGTGACAGAGGAGGGGCTTTTGAAGTTTGTCGGAAAAGTTTAAATAGTAGAGAATGTACAGAAAGATCAAAACCGGGTGTGGGTATTGGGAGTATTTAACCAACACTTATGGGTCCCTAATATGTTTATATTCACTAAGTTGTAGTTTTAGTCCATGTGTTTATAAGTGTTTTTGGGGAGTTGACAGGTTTAGTCCCTCATTGTTAAGAGGGACTTTGCATCACACGTCCTTGTGAGTTATAACTTTGGGAAGTTGGCAGAATCAGCCCTTGTGGTTAATACTTTGGGCTTGTTGGCATTTTTAGAGCCCTTGCAAGTATTTTTCCTTACTTTTTCTTCATAAATAAGTAGGGACTGGCAATTTTTTTAGTCCCTAAACTTATTTTTCTTACACTTTTGTGGGCTTTGGGATTTGACTTTGGATTTGTCGGGAGGTGACTTGGGTTGACTTATTTCATACTTGGGCTTTGTCTTGGACTTTGGTTTATTTATCCACGATTATCCATTCTGTGTCCGGTTTTTGGTCGTTTTGCTTTCTAGTTTTCGTCTTTTGCTTTAGATAGTTTCCGATCCTGCACAACACAGTTAGCAAAACAAGCAAATATTTGTGTCATTTTAAGGTCCGTTTTCTGGTTTAATTTAACTTGTTTTTTAAAAGGGTAAAAGGTATGTGTAATTAAACACATACCAGCGTGTTATACTATCATTTTGCTATATCAACCTTTTCCCGTTAAGATTTGAGATAAGGTCGTCCGCTTTCACATTTTGGAATATTTATTGATCTACCTATCAGGTGAAGTTCATAACCTTGCCTTTACTTATATTACATGCTTTATCAACCCGCGAGGGGGATACTTTGCTTTTTACAAACTCTTTTATAATACTTCATAACAATGTGATTACTTTTCAAGTCTTAATGAGTTCATAACCTCACATACTTTATAAACCCGTGATACCTGCGTAAACCATGAATGCAAGTGTTTTCTAAACTATATGCTATCCTGATATATTACTGCCTAAGTACATATCTATTTGGGTAATATCTCCCAATATCTCCTTAATATCTACTTGGGTAATATCTCCCAATATCTCTTTAATATCTCTTTGGGTAATATCCCCCAATATCTCTTTAATATCTCTTGGGTAATATCCTCCAATATCTCTTAAATTTCCACTTTGGGTAATATCGCTCCAATATCTCTTTAATATCATACTCTGTGGGTAATAACCCCCCAATATCTACTTTAATATCTCTTTGGGTAATATCCCCCAATATCTCTTTAATATCTCTTTATGTGATATCATGATATAGGGTAATAATACTGATATCTCCTTATAATTATCCATGGAAAAAAGAAAAAAAAAAAAAAAAAATAAAAAAAAAAATACTAATTATTTCCATTATGATAAACTATTGTATTTCAACTATTACATATCAAACCTATGAATTTCACTCAACCTTTGTGTTGACCCTTCTTTTTTATGCATGTTTATCCCAGGTGATTTGAGCAACTTATGGCATGGAGTGGCATGGAGATGGAAAGATGAGCTAAAACTTGTTATCCATTCCACATGTGTATGTAACTAGTATTTTAGGACCTCTGCCTTTGTAAAACTCTGATTTTAAATGAATGATGAACGTATCTTATGAACAATTGTCTCTTTGATCATTTTTCCCTATGATTATGATTGTTTTTCCATGAATGTAATAACCACCAGATTAGCTTCCGCACTAAATTAGTAAAAATGGGGTGTTACAGATTAGTAATCAGCGCCATTGGTTATAGATAACAAGGACAAAACCTTAACTAATAACCACATTTCTTTTTCTAGCATCAAGGCCCCCCCCTGTCCGTGCCACTACTTCCCTGAATTGCGAAGAAGCCACTACTTTTTTTGAATAGTAATACATAACTACATACTATTATATAAAAAAACGTATGTTATTTAACAACTAGGATTGTTACAATCATGTCTTCATTCCCCTCATTCTTACTATCGTCCCATCTGATTCTAAAACTGATGATAGATCTTTTTCCTCCCATGAACATTCAGAACTATTTCCACACCACACCGGGAAGACATTACTCCAAACTCTTCAGACATTTCGATAAATCTTCTCCATTCGAGAGTTAAGCACTAACCAGGGTCCAACACTCATCGACCATTCATTCAACATCCAAACGACACAACACACACAATTCAATTCAGATCACCAATCAAACAACACACAACACACAACACAACATCAACACCACAACAACCCAATCAACCCCACACACATCGGACACATCATTCAAACCAACACCAACACACAAACCATTCAATAACACAACACTAACCACACCCACCCAACAACAACACAACAACACCACCACCATCAACAACACAAACCGACATACATTCATCATTCACATTCCTTCATCAACATTCAAATCCACCCCAACACACACAAAATCGGAACAAGACCAATTTCACATCATCAGTTCATCGATAAATTCACACACACACACACATTTCACATCACCACATTCCACTATTACACACAATCATTCAACATACATTCACTAACAAATACACTATCACAGCATTCACACATTCCAGCACATCACACAACACACATCAATCATACCTAACAAAATTTCAACACCACATCATTCAAAAACACATTTCACCACAATCAACATTTCCACAACAACACCACACAACACAACGAACTACATTCTATCCAACAACTACCACATTCAGTTCATTCATTCAACACACACACCACCCATTCACTTTCACATTCCATATCACAAAATCACCAATCACACTTCCAGTCAGATCACATAAATCAACACACACACAAACATTCATTCAACCACAGCACCACGACCACAATTCAATCAACAAATCTCACAAGTTGCACCACAACTCATTCTATTCACAACATTCACGTGCCCACTCAAGCCATAATTCGCCAACCCCGAGACACCAATGCCCGAAGTATAGCAAACAATCCAGGCAAACACGCCCGAAAGAGTTGTTTCAATAGCGTGTCAAATCCACACAAGATCATCATCCCAAGAGTTCTATTCAACAATTCACAAAACCCATTCATCAAAACACAATTTCATCAGGCCAGTCTTCAACCACATTCACAACACACAACACATCAAGTATTCACCATCATTTCACACAACATCAAATTCCAAACCAAACATCACATCTATATTCACAACACACACAACATACCCACAATTCAATCATTCATCACACAATCCAATAATCATCACAATTCAATTCACCATTCATACCACCACAAACACGACATTCAACCAATTCAATCACACATCCATTCACATCACATTCACAAATTCCATTCAACACACACAACCACATCACATCATTCCACACACAATTCCATATTCATCATACACAAATATTCCATTCACCACAACACAACCAATCAAACACAATAAGAAAATCCATCATTCCAATCACTCACATTCAAACACACCAATTCCACACCAGTCCTTCAATTCACAACAACACCACAATCACAATTCCACACTATCAATTCAGTTTAACACACATCACAGTGCTTGTTCAATTTCACAAGACACTAAGTAATCTTAAGACATACTATTCTTCCCGACCGTTTACATGATAATCCGAATGTAAAAACATATGATGCCATTCCACCGACCTCCAAGTTATAAAGGCTCTACCAGCTAATGTTACCTCCACAAATGTTTATTCTTAAGATTTCTATCCTCCCAAAATATTTTCATCACCTAAAGACACTAAGGACTCTCCCTATGAATCAAACCACCAAGTATCTCTAACTTCCCACAATGGAATCTTCAATCACCAATAGGTCAACTACATCAACCACCAGACTATCTCTTTTGATGAGTTTTAATCTTCGCAGAGTTAGAAAGTCGTTAAGGATCATATCACACGGCCACAGGGAAGTGTACCAAACCTTGATAACCTTAGAGTTAGAACCATGTTATAAAGAAAACATTGATGATATTCCAGATACATCATTAAAGAGTCCTTCTAAACAAGTATCCAAGAACTTACAGTAAGAAACCGACCATATTAGATCTATGTCGTTTTTAGCTTTCCACTAGATGTATGAATAATGACACTTGTCTATGTAAATTATATAGACAAGTTATTTATACATTGGTAATTCCGTTATATACTCGTTGTCAATTCTATATAAATAAAAACGCTTGTCAAATCTTGACTATGTACAGTAAAAAGGCAAGTTATTTATAAAGGCAATCTCGTTATCTACCTTGTTGTTTCTCAATACCGCTTTATTCATCTCATCATTCATTCATCATCATTATCTCCGTCTTCATCATTATGAATCATACCTCTAAGTGCTTAAAATTCAAAAATAAGCATTTCTCTTAAAGCATTTTTAGCATCACATTCTCTTACTTTTCAAAACTTAGGATATTATTCTTACTACGTATCCTCTTATGTTGACAGAATGCCTCCCAAAAGGTCATCAACATCTGCAATACCAGCTTTTACTCAGGATGCTATCCGGCAACTGATTGCAGCCCTGGAAGCACAAACTGCTGCCATGGCAATTTCCAACAATCCCAATAGAAACATTGAACCCAGAGAAATTCCTGTAGCAAAAATGGGAAACTATAAAGAATTCATAAACTGTCAACCTTCCTACTTCAATGGCACAGAAGGAGCTGTTGACCTCATTCGCTGGTTTGAACGAACTGAATCGGTGTTTTCTCGTAGCAAGTGTGCCGAGGAAGACAGAGTGACATTTGCTACTGGTACTTTAACTGACGATGCCTTATCCTGGTGGAATGCATATGCCCAACCTATGGGAATAGAGCAAGCTAATCGAACCACATGGACTGAGTTAAAAAGGCTTCTGACGAATAAGTATTATCCCCGGACTGAGATCAGAAAAATGGAAGAGGAACTTTACAATCTGAGTGTAAAGGGAAATGATCTTAAACCCTATGTTATAAGATTCCAAGAATTAACCACCTTGTGTCCAAACATGGTGCCAAACAATAAGAAACTCTTGGAAGCTTTTATTTGAGGTCTACCTCGAAGCATTGAAGGAAACGTTACTGCCTCAAAACCTCAAACTTTGGAGGAAGCCATCAACATATCCCAGAGGTTAATGGATCAGATAATAAAACGTAATTCTGTGCAAGAAACCAATGATCATAAACGAAAATTAGAAGATAAGAGAAACACCATCGACAACAACAACAACTACCCCAAATACCACAACAACAATAACCACTTCAACAATCGCAAAAATGACAACTACCAAAATAACCACAACAATCACAACCGTAATGATGATTACCACCACCAGCAGAATAGAAGACAAGAACCTGTTAGGACTTATCCTCCCAAAAGATACCATGGAAACCTTCCTTTGTGTACAAAATGCACCCTGCATCACACAGGAGATTGCACTGTCAAGTGTCGAACTTGCAACAAAGTGGGTCATCTGACCAGAAACTGCAGAGACAAAAGATCAACCGCTGAAAACAACTCTTGAGGATATTCAAGTTCATCAGAATCTTCTTCAATCTGAAAACTCCGATCATCAAGCTACAATCTTTGTCATTTGTTATTTTTATCCTACTACAAGATACGTAACATAAGTATCAACTCTTTTGACACGAAGGCATAAGGACACACTCTTAAGTTTCGTGATCGTAAGATATGTAAATTTATCTATGAAATAATAAAGGGATTATTTCATTTCATCTTGTTATTTGGTAATATCAAAACTCGACGTCATTTGTCAATTCCATTATGTTTAACTCTAAATACTCCCCTCATACCTTTGAAACACTTATTATCATTGAAATACGACGAAAATGGGCATCATTGCAACTAATATCTCGTTATTCTCATTATCTTTTATGATTTTGAAAAATATTATCATCTCCTACACATTACCATTTTGATATCATGTTTTTATAAGACGATTTAGAACATCTATTGAAAATGAATTAGGATGCTTCTTCAATTGAATAGGAAATTTAAATCGCTGAACTTGGAATTTATAAATATCTCAGTTTACAAGAGTCTGGACCGCTTCTTTTTGTAAGTGATAAATTATAAATAAGTAGGCTTAAGTATATAGCATACGTACAAACAAGTTTCTTTCAATCCGTTTGTACAAATAAATTCCTTTTCTTCACTTAAATCATTATCATTATTACCTTCAATATCTGTTCATTTCCAAATCTATATCCCATATGATTATTCTAGCCCCTTTCTTACAAATTCATAATCATTCCTTGATAACTCTCCGGCATCCGACTAAATCTCAGGACGAGATTTCTGTAAGGGGTGGAGACTATAACAACCCATAATTTTCATCAAATACAAAAATCAACCTATTTTACCATAATCACAATTATACGGGGAAATTTTCTGCTTTATTACGTTACTTGCATTGCCAATATCTCAATATGCAATATGACTTGCAAACTAAAGTTAGACGAGCTCGACGCAACCCTACCTATGACAATCATATCTCATAAATGTCAATGCAATCAACAAAACATGTCCAAGTCAAAACAATAATATCATTTTTACAAAGTACATTACTCATATAATGTACCATTTGCAACATTATATCAAGACGGGCTTTAAACCGTTATCGTATACCTCTAAACCCTAATTCCATGAAAGTAACACAAAATGAATTACAAGCTACAAAAGCATATGTACAAGTAACATAACATCTCATATGAAAATATAAACTTCTTCAAGTCAAGTACAAGTCCATAAAAGCTCCAATGTACAAGTCATTAAGCAGACACCCAAATAACCGTTTTACCTCCATTTTTCCTAAAGGATTCTGTAACAATCTAATAGTACAAGTTAAAAGCAAGTAATGAATTTCATTTACATTCCATATTAATTCTCATTTCATAAGATTCCATGAAATCAAAACAAGAAACCCTAAACCGAGCTAGTTTATAAACCATAACCCGTTTCTTAGTTTTTATCCGTTTTAAACCTAAACCATTAATCAAATAAGTTGTAAATACTTAATTTACAACATTACAAACCTATTTCATCATTATACAACAATTATACATAAATTAAAATCCAGGAAAACCCTAAAACAAAACCCAATCAGTACAAACCTAAAACCAAAAACTATGCCCTAGTTCAGAATCGGATTAGTCTATAAAACATAGGATCTGGGCAAATCAATAGGTTCTGGGTATTCAGTGAAAACACTAGGTTGTAGCCCTATGTCTTGTGATCATTTTTTCGGTGGAATCAACCCGATTCGACGTCGGATGAATTAGTTATAGCCGAAATGGCAAAGGTGCACAGATTCTGCACACCTGTAATAAATGCCTAATATCTCTAAATTTTTGTATAGTAACCCCGAAATATGTAAAACCAAACGTTGTATAGGACTCAAATATATAATAATGCTCACTGGTTTTGAGCTTTCAGACGTAATTAACGGTTTGCAAATGGGAAACCATTTTTATACAAGAGACAGATGTTGGTTGTCCAAAAACAGCCATGTATAAATCAAACCAAACACCCCTAAAACGTCTAGAACCACCTCCACCTTGCACCATAGCCTTCCTTACTCAGCCCCTAGCCTCTCCACATCACCCCCCAAGTTTCCTAACCTGGTTATCAAAGTTTCTTGGCCTCTAAGGGTCTTCAACACTATAAATAGGGGAACATACTCTTCATTTCAAATCATCCCCTACTCCCTCCTCTATAACCCATCATAGCAGCAATCCTTTGCTCAATATATATTCTAAGAGATCTTAAGAAGTCCCAAGAACAGAAGTGAAGCAAAATAAACCAAGAAAAGAAACCCGAGAAAAGTCCGTTATTCAAGGCTTACAAAAGCTACAAAGTCTCGATTTCGACCCGATCCCAAGCTATAAGCTCAAACCCAGGTTCTATTAACTTCAGAAACCTGCTACTACACCCTTATGATGTTCATATGACTAAATAAACTCTTGTTAAAGTTTCATAACTCAATTCATGCCATTATCTATTTAGAACCAAAACCGTACAACCCGAAAACCCTAATTTGTTTTTTCAAAAAACTAAATGTTAAATTGCTAAATGTTGTATAAAATCTATCGCTAACATGCTTAAGTAATGTTAAAATAACTACTTTATTGATTATATGAAGAAGTTGAACTTAAAACCAACCGCACATTTATTTTTTTGAAACCCAAATTTTGACCCTTTCGGGCTTCCTAGCTTAACGAATTGTTATTTTAAACTTTCGTTATGTTAAACCTTCATATTTTAGCTTATATTAATAAGCTATAACCTGCAAATGTCTTTTGGAATGTTAAAATAAGCTTGCATGGTCAATTCAACGTTGTTTACAAAAGTATTCCATGCAGGGGTATTATATCGTAACTTCGGAAACTTATAACTAAAAGGGCTGAAAATGTATTTATATCAAAGTTATAAATTAGGGTCTATTATGTCAACTTTCCAAAATACAATGTTACTTTGTATATCTTTTAAACTTGAAGGACCAAACTCGTAAAAGTGCAAACTCCAAGGGTATATTTTGCCACTTTTCATTCTCAAGGGTCTAAAATGTAACATTTTGAAAAAGTATAAAAATGTGTTCAAAACATTACAAGACATAACATTAGTAACGCCTTGACGGCTTAACATTTTCCAGATAATGAAATAAAACGCTAAAACCGATTATGTTGTGTGGGGGGGCGGTGGTGGGTGGAGGGTGTAGGGGTTGTCTAACCATTATATCATTCATCATCAATGTGCCTTTATAAATCAGGTCCCGGATCTCTATTTGCCACAAACATAAGAGCTTCACATTAAGGGTTTTATCATGGTATTACTTTCAGACTGAGTTGTTGGGTTTAACGATTTAAAGTCCCCTAGCTCCCTCAAAGTTTACTAAATGAATTTGAATTATGATGGCCCGAACGCGATCACCCAATACTTCCAACGTCTTCAATCAAACTCATAACTCCTGAACCAAAGTTCTAAAGTACAATCTTACTAAGACTACTATTACTCCAGTTGCGTGACGTGGCGTTTACTATTCATTTGCTATATCAACCTTTTCCCGTTAAGATTATGAGAAGGTCGGTACCGCTTTCTTTTGGAATATAAATTGCATCGAACGATCAGTAGTTTCAATAACCTGCCATTTACTTATTTACAGATTATATAAAACCCGTGCGGAGGATTACATGCATGGTTACACAACACAATTATATATACTCATACCAATGTGATTTACTTTTCAAAGACTTAATGGCGTTCATAACCTCACATACTATTATATACCCGTGATACCTTCTGTAATACCATGAATCAGTGTTTTCAAAACCCTAAATGCTATTCCTGATATATTACTGCCAAGAATATATCTATTTGGGTAATATCTCCCAATATCTTCCTTAAAATTTACATTGGGTAATATCTTCAAATATCTCTTTAATATCTCTTGGGTAATATCCCCAAATATCTCGTTTAGGGTAATATCTCCCAATATCTCTAATATTTCTTTGTATATCCCCCAATATCTCCTTTAATATCTCTGTGGGAAATATCCCCCAATATCTCTTTAATATCTCATTGGTAATATCCCCCAATATCTTCTTTAATGTCTCTTTATGAGATTCCTTGAAGTTAAGGAGTAATAATATTGTTTTCTCGCATATAGATTATCCCCAAAGACCAATATTTCCATATGATTAACTTTGTAGTCAACTATTTACATATCAAACCTAAGAATTATCACTCAAACCTTTGTGTTGACATTACCTTGGAATGTGTTTTATTTACACACACCTCTATATTTAAAAACAAGTTAAAAAAAACCAAAACGGACTAAAAATAACCAAAAATATGCTTTTTTGCTAATATGTTGTGCAGGAACGAATACAAAGAAAAGGAACAAAAACGAAGCCAAAACCAACAAAACCAAACACAGAATGGAAAAGGCATGAAAAGACAAAGTCAAGACAAAGCCCAAGTTGACAAAGTCAAGCCCAAGTCAACCGCCACAAATCCAAAAGTCAAAACAACAAACCAAAGCCCACAAGTGAAGAAAAATATAGTTTAGGGAGCTAAAATTGCCAAGATCACTAACATATTTTAATGAAGGAAAAAGAAGAAAATACTTGCAAGGGCTCAATCTGCCAATTCCCTAAAGTATAAACCACAAGGGGTGTTTCTGCCAATGGCAAGAACTTATAACAAACAAGGACCATGGATGCAATACCCTTTATAACATTCGGGGGTTATTCTGCCAAGTTTTCAAACTTGTCTAAACACAAGGACGAAATTTGCAAGGACAAGTATAGTCTTTAGAGGGACAATTGTGAAAAACCCAAACTATCACCCCCGTTTGAAACAACTGTACATCCCTACACTAACTTCCCTGCTCAAATTCCATAAACCCAAAACCTGTCCCTTTCCACCTCGTTGACACCCCATAACACTCCAAAACCATCACCATAACTAAACCCCACCCCCCACATGGCCACTTGTCCACGGTGGCAATCCTAATTCCCACAATTCGATCAAGGGTTTAGATTTGAGACCTTGGGCACCAAAACAATCCAATGGCCAGGATTTGTTTGAGCTTCTACACACACAACAAACACACAAGGCTGTTTTGTGTCTACAAAGAAGCACATAAGTGAAGAAAAAGAAGACAAGGGCAAGTGCAAACCCTAGCTTATTTTGCTATATAAAGCTTTTGTAAGCCCTTGAGGCAAAAGTTAGTGTTAGTTTTTCTTAGTGTGTAGTTCTTTTTAAAGTTCAGTTTTTAAGTGGTCCAACTTTTATGTACTTTTATTTTGAAGATTAATGAAAATTCAGTTTATTTTTTCATATTGTGTTTTAAGTTACTTGTATTTCTTTAAAAACATATAAGCTCTTAATATAAGCCATCTTTAATCTGTTTTTGAACTTTGATACAAAAATTTAAGAAAAATTTAAAAAGAGAAAAAGGTGTGCTGTTAAGCTAATGGATGAATGAGCAAACTTGGATGGCTCATTGGGATGCTTAGTATAGCTTATTTATAAGCTAAGGGGTAGGATTAGAGCTTATTTAGGTCCTCATTACTCCTGTTTTGAGCAAGGAGTCAAGGTATACTCATTTTTAAATTTTTGCTTAAAGTTACTGTAGCATAGCTTATTTTCAGCTTATTTATGTCTTTTTGTGCTTATGTGCTTTTGCCTCTTATCTTTTAGTGCTTAACCATGCTTGCTTAATACTTGTCTTTAAAATTTTGAGCTTAATTCAGTCTTTATAAGTTTTAAAATCCGTTTTTAAAATCTAAAGGGGTGTTTGGGTTAAGCCCAAAATGGGTCAAAATGGTAAGGAAATGGGTTGTGGGCATGTGGCCAACTTTGCTTAACTTCATTAAGCTCTTCTGAGTCTTTTTCCAAAGTTTTTAAGTTCAAAAAAGTGTTTTTCAAGTTTCCTCATTATTTACTTAAGTCTGTTAGTTAAAAAAAAGGGTCAAAGAACTTATTTGCTTAAGGTTTAGAAAACATGAGTTATAGTTCCAAAGAGTGTCATTTTTGAGTGTCTAAACAAGTTTTTAAAAAGGGTCAAAGAGCTTATTTGCTTAAGGTTTAGAAAACATGAGTTATATAAGCCCCTTTTAATCTGTTTACACTTTATTTTTCATTTTGAGCTTATTTGACAGCTTATTTTAAGATGTCAATTTAAGCCCATTTTTTTAGTACATTTCCCCTGGTGCTGGGGGCTTATTTTCAAGCCTACTTTTTTTAGCTTATTAGTTAGTGTTTACTCAAGCTATTGGCTTTCTTGGAAAGCCAATAAGCTCTTTTATAACCTCCCCCTATTTCAGACCTTAGGACCCCCTTTTTGTTGCTTATTTTTAAGCCCAAAATGTATCCCTAGGCTTTCTGTCTTTCAGCATTTATACCCTTTGCTTATTTGATTTTTAGCTTTTCTGTCTGTTTTATCTAGCTTATTTGTATGCATAGGGCTTATTTAGGTTAGGGTAGCTAGTTTCTTTTATTTATCTTCAGTTTCACTTAGCTTATTAGTCTCTTAAGCCCTCTTGATAGTTTTTCTTAAGTCCATGTGCCCTTAAGCTTAGTTAAGCTTTCTATCTGAATGATTTAGCCTTTTTCAGCTTATTTAGTTGTTAGATTTTAATTCATAAGTGCTTATTAGGTTAGGTTAGATAATCCCTTTCAGCTTATTTGTTCAAATGTTAGCTTATTAGTCCAAAAAGCCATAAAGAAAAAGCCATTTTTGCCTTAAAGCTCATTCAAGCTCACTGTCTGTTTTCAATAAGCTTTTTCAGCTTATTTTTAGCTTTTCACAAAAATTTGTAGTTATAAAAAATGATAAGCTCAAGGTGCTTAAAAAGTTTGTATAAAAAGTTTCTCTAAAAAAAAGAAAAAAAAAACTTCTTAGTCATACGACAATGACCCAAGTGTAGAAGTTACCTCCGAGAACTTGGACAACACGATGGACCCAAAACAAGTCCAAATAAAAAAGTTCTAACAATTAGTTTATGAATACCATATTTTTTAATCCTTAGGCTTGCGTGTACCTTGTTTTGCCCAAGTTCAAGCATCATAAAAATGATTTTCAAATTTTAGTTTAGGCAAGTTCCTAACAAGCTCTTTAGATGATAGCGATTGAATAAGTCACATATTGGCGTGACCCAATCTTCGATGCCATAAGGTCGAAGTATCATCTATCGATGTTAGACAAAGACTATCTTTAGGAGAGGTTCCCATTTTCATTATATAAAGACCATTTTTCCTAGTCCCTCTTCCTATAGTAATGTCATCTTTAATAATTTCACTACCGGTTTCGCTAAATAGTACTTTGCACTTTTTATCACATATTTGACCTATACTAAGTAAGTTAAAGCTAAGATTTTCTACATGGCTAACGTCATGAATAGTAAAAGAGTTATGAGTAATTGTACCTTTTCTAATGATTTTGCTTTTAGTGTTACTTCCAAACACTACATTACCCCCGTCTATAGACTTGTAAGATGAGAAGAGATCTTTGTTACCCGTCATATACTTTGAGCACCCACTATTTTTGATCCACTCATCTGGTTTAAGCTTGACTTTTAACTGAACCTAAAAACACAAAACAACTCAAGCATTTGGACCCCAATATCTCATGGGTCCGTTAGTGTTAAACATGCCATTTGTGATGTTGTCAAGGAATGGATATGGAGGACAAGATCCCCATGGACCAAAGTTTAGGGTTTGAATTTGATAGCCTTTAGCTGGAATAATCCTAACCAACATGATGGTAAAATGCCTTTATTATTGGTTATAGTTTTGTTAGTTCTTCTATGTGGCATTTTAGGATGTGTTTGGATTTTACTTTTTCCAAGTTCTTGACCAATTTTAAGGATTGGTTCTTATTTTAGATTCTTTACAGAATTGTTTGACAATGGTTTTCTAGTTATTTGTACGAAACTATTTTTCTTTACTATGTTCGGCTCCAATGTTTTAGTACTTTCTGTAGAGAGACGGTTCTGTTCAACTGAACTAGCCGGTTCTTGCAGAGGGAACCGGCGACACGGTTCTACAATAGGCATTTTGTCGTCCTTAGGGCTTAAATTTTTGGTTTTAACATTGCTAGTAGAAGCTATATCTTCTGTGTATCCTATTTTTATGTTTATCTTTTGGTGGTTTTTGTATTTCAAGCATTTCTTGCAACGAGGAACTACTACTTTTGAAACTAGCTAGTTTTAAAGTTAGTGAGCTAATTTTAGATTAAAGGTTGACACATGATTCATATTCAAGACTAATTTCTTTGTTTCTTTCTAGTTGTTTTACTCTTTTTTTCTTGAGATCACAATTCACGTTTTTAGTACTTCATTCTTGCTAAGCCTTTAAATGTTTGTTTTTGTTGATAATCCTAAGACTAATTTTGCATAGTTTATCATAATCATTTTGAAGTGATTTATTATCTAGAGATGAGCTACTATAGTAAAGAGTGTCGGATAATACCTCATTGTTGTCAAGTGCCATGAGACAAATTTATTCCTTCTTAGAATCATCTTTACTATCTGCTCAACATCAAATAAAGAATTATTATTTATCGTTAGGAATGTTAGGACAATCACTTAATAAGTGATTTGGATCTTTGAAACTTGAAGAACCTAACGATCTTCTTTCCCTCATTTTTGTCTTTCCTTGATCTTCCGGAAGTTCTTTTGTCGTCATGAGGTTGGCGGATAAACTTTCCTCTTCTTCTAAAGAACTTTTTGAAATCTCTTACCGCCATGACATATTCTTCATCTTCACTATCCGAAGAGGATGCTTCTTCTTCACTTAGGACTTTTCTTGCTTTAAGAGCAAGTAATTTGTACTTTTCTTTCTTGCTCTTATAAGATCCCGATCCCCTTTTTAAAGTACTACCTCGTAAACCTTTGATTTTCGATAAGCTCGACTAAGGCAGTGGTAAATAGAGTCTTGATTCTTCCTATTGCTGTTACCTTCGGACGCCATTTAGTAGGAAGAGCCCTTAAGAATTTTCTAACATGATTACGACTTGAAAAATATTCATCAAGTGCTTTTAGTGATGTAATAATAGTATTAAATATAGCAAAAGCACAATCAATGGTCTCATCATCAGAAATAGTAAATTCTTTATATTTTTGAACAAATAAGTCTATTTTGTTATCTTTTACTTGCTTATTTCCTTGATGAGTAATTATTAGAGAATTCCAAATATCCTTGGCCGTATCACACATAAAAATTATTTCATATTTTTTTTGGTAAACCATTGTATAAAGCCATTTTTGCTTCATCATGTTTGGAAATCATTTTCTTATGACTTTCTTCATATTTTTCATAAGGAATGATTTCAACCTTACCTTCTTTTTGAACAGTAGTTTTATAGTTACCATGAACTATAATATGCCAAAGATTAATATCTTTAGACATCACATAAGTTTGTTTTCTATGATTATGATTGTTGTATCCTTGAAGTAATACCCCATATTAGCTTCTGCTGCTATATTGTAAAAATGGGGGTGTTACATAAGGAGTCAAGGCTTACATGGAAACTAATAAAAGATATTAATGAGTAAATCAATTAAATATTCATCTTTATCTCTTTTTGACCAAATCTTTATTTTCTTCTACATCTTGTAGAATCCCACAATGACGACTTTGGTCTTTTTGTTTCCATCTTGTTTCATTCGTGTTTTGTCTTATCAACTCAAATATAATTCCCAACAGTAATGCAAGAAAGTAAAGAGTTAGAAAGAAAGAACCAAGACGCAAGCATTTATAGTGGTTCGGCTACAATGACACCTTCCTTGACCTACTCCACTTCTCGAGTCACCTACTCGAGAGTTAGTAAACACTAGTCACCACACTCCTTTCAACCGGCGGAGAAGCCTCACAACATTGCTTACACCTTTTAACGATACAAAGCTAAATACCAGATTCTTCACATGGTATAATTACACCAATATCACTACTCTTGGTTTACAAAGAGGATGAATACAACTATAACTACTATATGATGTACAAGAATCAAAGGTATGATCTTGACAATGCAATGGAGATGCGAAACAAGACACTTGGAGCTTGATCGTCTCAAAGGGGTGTTTGGTAATTTCTTTCTTGAAGAGAATTACCTACAAATGCTAAAAGAAACTAAACAAGAACTGATAAGAGAAGAATGATCAGTAAATTGGAGAGTTTTTAGTTAGAAAGGGGTGAGTAAAAAATGAGAAATGGCTTGGTATTTATAGCCAAAAATCTGTACTGTAGCCCGGTTCTATTGCAGAATAGAACCAACTAGTATTCTTTAAGGGAACCGGCCTACAGTAACCAAATTCGGATTTTGATATGCAAAATTTTGCTTCATTTGATGATGTCACCAATGATGTAAATATAATTTACACCATTTATCAATAATTCTAAGTATTACTAAAAATGGAAAGGTAAGAGTTATGTGTAGTTAAAGTAGTTTACTTTTAACATGATTTTATTATTTGTTATCAACAAAACGTAGTAAAATCGTAATATAGAAGTAAACATTTTTATCGGTTTATTTGTATTAACACAACCATTGCATCATACACTTCAGTTGGAGTCACATCCCCATCATCATCTTCTAGCATCTCTTTTGCAACCATTGCAGCATACACTTCATGTGGAATCACATCTCCATCTTCAGCTTATAAGACTCCCTCGCGTGCAACCATTACAACATACACTTCATGTGAAATCACATCCCTATCAGAAACTACTTGTTCAGCATCAAATGCCTCTTCTTCAACCATTTCTTTAGCTACCACCTTAACTATAACCACATCCCCTTCATCATTAATTAGTTGATCATAAACAACAAAAAGGTCTAATACATCTTGAGCTTCAATTACTTGATCAAGTTCATCTAATGCTTAATCAAGGTCAGCAAACATGTTACTGATATCTTTAGGCTCTTCAAGCTCATCAACATTATGGTATGGATAATCTTTCTAATCAACATATATGCCTTGATCCATATCGTCATCACTAAATCAAGTAGGTATATCCCCTGACTTTCCAGTAATGCTGGAACCATCATACGTGTCATAATACAAAAGCTCTTCCATCTCCTATTAAAAATCAAGATCATCCATCCCCTGTTCAAAATCGACAACATCAAAATCAACATCATCAAATGATACATCATCAAAAGAGACATCATCAATAACGACATTAACAAAATCGACATCATTTAAATGTCTTATTCATCCTGACTTGGATTATCCAACCCAAACTCATGTTCAATCTTTGCCAATAGTGTTTTGAACTCAAACTCATCACTCAAACTTTTTGTCCTATCTGCAAGCATTTTTTCTGTAGACCATGGTGGTGGTAACTCATTGTCAGAACCAAGACACAAAAATCATTAGCAATGATGTGGTTGTCGTAAGGGACTTCTACAAGAAGTTTTATAACTCCCTAGGGGAATAGCATTGTGAAGGCCGGATCGAATGTTCACAAAGGTCTAATGGTTAAAGGAAGATCATTTTTGTATTTTTATATTTTATGAAAGCGAGTAAATTCTAGTTTTAGAGAGGTTTTGGTTTTAAGCAAATTAAACTAGTAAACTAAATAACAATTATATAATGAAGCGTATTTACCTAGGATGCATTACTCATTGCTAGCTATCCAATTCTACCTATTGCTTTTTCACACTTGCGATGTAATGTGTAAGTATTTCCTAGGTCATGATCGAATTACACGAATCCACCATCTATGTAATATTTCGTTAGGGTAACGCACAAGTAAGGTAGTATGAAGACTATTACAAGGTCCCTAAGAGTACATAACATGCATTAAAACACTTAAGAGGGATCAACCATATTAGGGGTAAGGTAGTATGAAGACTGTTACCGATGGTATCCTTTCTACACACCCGCGTTTCCCTAGACATGTCAACGGCAATACAGACAAAAGCTAGTTTTCTAAGGCCTAACACGCACATTCATCAACAAGAAGCAATAGGAAATAAGAATTATAAACTATAATCAATTAGACTCATTGAATCTGTCACAAACAACAAGATCTAATCAATTAATGACAAGGTTCATGCATTCCCAAATAAATACTAGATAAATTAGCCAAGCATACTCAAACAAGAGAAATCATAATCAACAAAAGGAATCGAAGACATGAATTAAGATAGATATGATAATAAAACCATTACAAGATGTTTATGGATTGAATTAGGTCTTCTAAGTTGCTGGAAAAACACCTACCTAAACCCTCTAGTTGGCCCTGGGGTTTAGGGCTTAATAAAAATTAAGCTATGAGGCTATATTTATAGGAGAACCATAAGTCAGAAATCCCGACGTCGTCTCCAAAAACCCAGACACCATCATAGCATCACTTTTCGATTAATTGTAGATTTTCTCGTTGCGATCGCGTGGGCTATTGAATCGTCAAAATCTGAGTTCATATGAAGGAGTTATGACCAAAACAATATCTTGTACTTTTCTTGCAAGTGAAATGATCTTCTCAATCTCGTGACACAAAATCTTCTAGGGTTTCTTTAGGTCGGCCATGTTTTGACGCCGTCACCAGATCTCTGACGTCGTCACTTCAAACGTCCTGACGCCGTCGCTTGAAACTCGCGACGCCGTCTCCACACTCTGTACGCACAACTTCTTCACGGATTTGGTATAGAGTCGTAGTCTTGTCCGTTTCTTCTCCAAATGAGCCCAAGTCACATGTATTTCCTCTAAAATCCATTCAAGTGCTAAACACCTGAAAACAAATGATTAAGCACGTAATCTTGGCATATTTGCATGATTTAGAGGGTTAAACGACCCCAAAATAGTGTATAAAATAACACCTCATCAAATACCCCTACACTTGGGATTTGCTTGTCCTCAAGAAAATGGGCTTTTCTACCTAGACAATAACAATATGAGGGTCATTTAACCTACTCTTTAATAGCATTTTACAACACAACCTTCTAGACCTCGTAATTAAAAGCACAAAAAGTATATACTAGCACCTCACATAAGTGTTTGAGATTCTCTCTTTCATTCGGGTGTATAATAAATTATAACATAATGGGGAAACGGAAAATAAACACTCATTACCTATCATAGCATATAAATTACGATAGGCTTGGTAAAGGATCAAACCTCCACCGCTAGGCGCAAGCATTATTCATTACTATCCAAGAGGTCTTTTAAAGGATTGTAGGGTGTAGGTGTAAGATAACGTTAACGGAAACAAAAAAGGATGGGATATATTTGGGTGGTGACTTTTGGGTGAATTTAGAGTGGAAGGGTTAGCTAATTATTTATATGAATACATGTTGGTTTGGTTGCTAAGCCAAAGACTCAGACAAAATATATAAACTCTACACAACTCTACACCAATCTCTTTCTTTTTCTTTTCTCGACTCTAATATAAACATAGACTTAAGCAAATGGCAGCCCACACATATTTTTTTACTCTTTTTTTATATATATATTTTTTGGTACACTTTTGCCCTACAATTGCTTAAACATATAATACATCATGGGGGTTTATAGATACACCCCTACACTTCAACTTTTACATACTCGATTATTTACAATCTAACTAATGACCCGATTTAAGGTGGATCAAAATAACATGGAGCTTATTGAGCTGTATTGGGGGTAATAAGTTACTTCTTCCCCAATTCTTCATAATATGAATACTAACATGAATCCCAATCGTCCCAAAACAGTATTTACAAGGATAAGGACTTAGCAACTGTGTACTCAATAATCAACTTGTGTTAAAACAATAATGTACTAAAAGTAGGTACATACAAGGTAGGCTAAGGCGATTTGGGTGTAACGATTGGTTTAAAGGTGACATGACTCTTCATTAATAGTCTGACTTAACCAGAAAATTATGAGAACCGTGAAAAAGGGTAGGCTTAGAGGGTTGTACTAGGAGTATCATGTACTAAAAATGAGTGCATGGCAAGGGTGTGGGATAGTTACATGATCGATGTGACCATCATAACAATTACAGGTTTAAAACATGGGTTAATCCTAGTGCCTTTTATCCAGCAAATCCTAATACTCACTATGCGGTCTCGGGATGCATCACAAAAATAAGTTCTAGAATTTAATATACTATCGGTACACTCATATGATTTCAAACCGATCTCAATGTTCCAAAAAAGGTGACTATGATCATATATACACATCTGTAACAACAGAATAGATACACATGTCTGCATTCGAACCTTAACTCAAAATTGCTAAAGGTAGAATCATCTTGGGTATCGATAATGGATACCCGAATTCCTATAGATCTAAAGGCGAACCTCACATATTTAGGGTGAAATTCTGAGGGTTTTTGTGCTAGTCATATAAATTCATATCCATGAGACGTTATTAGTACTCGGTTTTCATCGGTATGTGTCATAAAAAAAATTAAATTTAGGTTTAAATCACGTTTTATGCTATGTTTCGATATATTACCCATTATTTTAAGGACAAAGCAAATGGCAAATGAAAAAAATAGTTTCTAAGGCTTATTTCCCCCTATACTTAAGTTGAACATTGTCCCTAATATTTTATAGAAGTACCTGTAAAAATGAATAAAAGGATAAGAAAACAAGGAAAAGAAACTAGTACACATCTGGTTTGCTCAATAATGGAGAAGAAACATGCGATAACTGGTTAAATCATCCTCCAAGAATCATCTAATGAAAACATCCTAGGACCTTCCAAGCTTCTTCTCATCAAATATAACCTGTAATCAAAGACAAAGACAACTACACTAAGCGTAAAATCCATGGGATAAATATACATACAATAAGAGTTTAGGTTTTCGAATCTATTAAAACAGTAAAGATAGGATGATAGAATTGTTAAACTTATGGTTTTGCAGGTTTATAAAAGAATTTAAACTTTCTAAGTGTTGTGCAAGTTATACTTTCAAAAATACTTAAATTTTTTAAGTTTTCCTGTAACTGGGTATTTGACACTGTCAGGAATATCCTGACCCCGTCACAAGTATCATGGTGACGACGTCACGTGTAAATCGTAACGCCGTCTCCACACTCTGTGAAAACTCATTTTTTGTTTTTGATGAAAAATTTCCTACACAAAACACATAAAACACACAAGACACACCTAATATGCAAGAAATTAAAAGATTGGGTGCATCCCAACAAGCGCTTGTTTTTGTTTGAGTCACGAGCCTTACTCTACACTTATTTAATGCGTAAAAGGTAGGTCTCCCCTACACTTGAGGTTAAGTGTAGGTGATAGTAGCGATACACACACCATTTTGATGTATGCAACGTGGGGTAAAGGTGGTGTATGATTGGTCAAGGGTTTTACTATCTTTTTTCATAAGGTTACCGAATTCCATTTGGTTTGATGGGTGATTTGAAGTTGGAAGAAAAATTGACAAATAAATAGGGGTTGTGTCATCTCATATGCTCCAATGATTCTTTATCAATTCTGGTTACCATCTATCTTTATTCGCTTCATCTTCATTTCGTTACTTAAGCTTATTTTCCTCAAATGAATGAAGTATTGGCATTTTGAGGTTGGAATTTAGGTGTTGGTGAGGGGTTCTATAGATAGTGGGTTTAATATTATAAATCATCGAGACCCTATGCACCATGGTAGGCTTAAGTGTTTTGGAGGTTATGGTAGGGATGTGAGGGGGAAATCTAGTGATCTTATTGGTTTTTATCTTGTCCTTTAATTTTTCCATAACTACGAAGGGACAATTTATGAATTTTTGACCCAAAATGACTATTCCATATATCTTTGAGTGAAAGTTAATTTCTTATCTTCAATCAGTTGAAAATTATAAATTATTTGTTCGAGTTGTTTTTTGGTAGCTAGGTCGAGAGTAATCTCCTAAGGTACGGGGTCTGTTTGAATTTCCGTCTCTCGTGATTTTTTTTTGAATGGCAAAAATTTATTAAACTAGCAAGGAGCTAGAAAACAATTAAGAAATTACATGGGGATTTTTTAACCAATGTCCCAAGGGAAAACGTTCGTATGACAACGACTTTTAACCAATTGAAAGCTTCAAAAAACTTATTGCATCAAAAATTTTCCGACGTCTATAGAGGAGATTTTCAAAAAAAGTCCGATTCTAAAGTTCCAGATAAACACCATGATACGAAGAACCACTCCCTCCAGCATAGCTTTGACATTAGAGGAGAAACGAAATCGAAAGAATCCAAGACTGCCAGCACCTCTTGGAACGATGACCAGTCATGAGGTCTTAAGCCACCATCTGCATTGCGACGAAGAACAAGCTGCGCCAAATCACAACGGAAGGAAGATGTGGCAAACATTTCCTCGCCAGATCTGACAAACCAGACCAAGAGACGACTCAATAGTGATGGCCTCTGCGAAATCAGATTAAAATCGAGTCGGTACAACAATCTTGCGAGCTCGACAAAGCGAGATGTTAACCTTAATAGGATGTATTTGATCCATCTAGGTGGGTAGCTTGATGCCGGAAGGAAAAGATCAGCAATATAGTTATGAACCTCCTTAACCGGAAGGAAGTTACCTTCGCTAACCCAAATCACACAAACCATCGATCACCTGAATTCGATTAAAGTCACGAATCATCAAGAAGTTCAAATCAAGAAAAACATGCTTTCAGGATACCACCCGAGCATTTCTACGGAACGAAATATCTATCGGAGCACTAAGCTTAACAAGCCACCAAGGTTCTTGTTTAGGTCCAATGGAACAAGCGGAAATTTGACACGAAGAGGACGTCTCGGAATCCAACAATGAACAGAATCTCGGAATCATCACATTACTAGCTGTTTTTTAAATGCGACCAGAATATCAAACCTTTCTTTTAACTTATTTACTTCTCATATTGAACACTAGTTAGGGATAGACTAGTCGAGTGAGATTCCCGTAAGGGAACCATAAACGCGCATTAACGAATTTGGACTTTATACCATATGAGCCATCTTAGGCTCAAAACGCCAAACCATTGAGAAGAAGGAGGCACGGTTGAGAGCAAAAAAACTCGAGATTCCTAAACACCATGGTTTTTTGAAGCTAAAACCTTATTCCAAGACTTACCCACTGTAACTTTTTTTTCCGACTGGTCCGCACCATTAAAAAAAACCGGTTGCGGATTAACTCCATTACCTTCAACGAATCCTGTAGGGAACTTATAAAATAGGACTATTATAAATCGGCGATGCCCACAGAAACGGATTTCAAGAGAGTTTGACAGGGACCGCCTATCGAAAGGGTTTTCATCCTTCCATTAGAGAAGCAAAGATCGAAGTTAAGAATAACATCTCCCAAGCCTTATTACGAGAAAGAAGTATTTCCCTCCTAACGCCTAGATAGCGGGAAATTTGTTGCTCATGATTGAACAACCTATCAAAGAGGCTGCTGCTCTACCACTTGGTGCTGAACGAACAACCCAACAGTTGACTTCGTAAGGATATATTTGAAGTTCATAGAAGCATAAGAAATAAAGCTCTGTATAAATGTTGATAATACCACTCAGTTTTTCATTGGAACCATTGCTCCTATAAATAGCGGTCTGATTAAAAGAGGGTGTAGATAAGGATAACGAACTGGTTAATTGAATACTTTGAACAAGCCTCGTCTACCACCGGTTTGAGAGTTAAATGAAGAGATTCATAGATTAAGATAAAGAGATATGGAGCAAGAGGATCTCTTTGGTTGAGTCACGATGGCAAGAATACTCTTTAGAAGGACTTCAGTTCAATCAAGATAGGAAGCCTAATTAGTAGAAGTATGTGTACCCCGAATTCAATTACATCCTTCGCCCAAAACCAAACGCTCAAGCAATTCTTATTAGTAGACCAACGAACCGTGTCGTAATGCTTTGCAAAATCGACTTTAAGAATACATCGCCCTTTTAGTTTCTCTTTTAACACCAATGGAGAATTTCATCAAAAATAAACGGCCATCTAAAAAAATTTGTCTTCCAGCAACAAAAGGGATTGGTATCGGGAGATAGATCGCAATGACAGAACTAATTCTATTGGAAGTACCTTGGTAACCACTTTGTATACATCCCAATCAAATTTAACGGCCTACAAATCATTTAAACGAATTTAGCATCCATGACCTTTGGAATGTAGGGAACAAAGGAGAATTACATCCTTTTGAAAAGAAGAGGTTAAAGAAAAATAATATCCGCGATCGCTCGCAAAGCCAGGATCCAATACAATCCAATTTCTTTTAAAAAATTCAAAGGTGAAGCCATCGGGGCCGGAGATTTTATTATCACCACAGCTCAACACAGCCTTCGATTACACTCGCGCGACACCAATCTCTCCTAATCTTCCATTTGATTTTGGTGAATCTTTTATTTAAACTCCAAAATTTAATTTAAATCTTGTGATTTGGAGGTTCTTAAAATCGGAAGCAAAGTGGGTTAAAAAAAGCGTCTTTAATCAGACCTGGATCTGTTCCCAAAAATCCCAATCAACGAAAATGACCGAAATCGCTAGCGGAGCTCTCTTTTATTGTGATTGCCATGGTAAGATTTTGTGTTTTCATCCCCTCTACCGTCCCACTTGACTTTAGATTTCTGAAAATTATCTTTCGATTCCATTCAGAAACATTAAGAAGTTTATGTTTCAGTTCGAATCGAGATAAACAGTATCATCGTCAAAAACCCCACGATCCATATCTTTGTCAATCGCCCCCAATTCCGAAATCATCTCATTTTTTGAACTGATATTTCTAGATCTTGTCTTTAATCCAGATACGATAATTTTCTTAGATCTTGTAGTTTTTTTTTTAAACGAATCATCCCATTAGTATCCGAGTGAGAAAACGAGTGCCATGACAATTTAATCATATCATCAAACCCGACATAATCAAACCATGAATGATAAAATCGAAAAGGAGTTGGTCCGAAATCCAACTTGACTTCCCGAAGCAGGATTTGGACGATGTTGATAGTTGACGGCTCGAGGCAATGGCTTTGGTAATGGAAGGAAATAGAGAAATAATACCAATCTGAAAAATAGGAAAACGATCTAGTTTGCTCATTTTAGAATAGTCCGAGGGTGAGCCATGTGTAAAAAGCCATATCTTCAAAGTAAATCGACCCCAAGCCCCGCGTTAGAAATAAGCGATCAAAGTATCTAGCGCTATTAAGGATTAAACAGGATCCTCACGTGTTCTTCGCTAGATCGAACTTCATTTAAAATCTCCATAATTAATAGACTCCATTTCCAACGACAATATGTTAGAGATATAGTCCATAACTTCCTTTAGCATGAAGGTTTGTTGAGGTAGCATTAAATAGCAATAAACAAGATTTTGGAAATGGTAGGAAGCCACGTTCATAATGCTATGAAATTATCGATACGTAGTGTGGTAATCTTCTTGAAAATTGAATCCTTCCCCATATAATAGGATACACCAGCGAATTCCTAGGAACTCGCTACAAACGTAATGTAATTGGAGTTACCCACAAAAATTCACGTCCATATGCGAAATACTAGTCATCTCTGGTCTCTTGGATCACTAAAAAATTAAGTTTTGAATGAATTGTCAAGTCTTTATCCACTCATTTTGGTTTGTGGCCAAGACCTTGAATGTTAATAGATAGGGCATTCATCTAATAACATTATCCTCTCCTTGTTTTCCGATGATGTTTTCTAAATCCTTCACGCAGCCTTCCATTGTATAGACCATAATTGTCCCACCCGAATGATATCCTCATGAATCAAAAACTGAGCCCAACTTTTGACAATATTTGACCTGAGAAAGTTTTATTTGAGTCACTGGCGACCTCAACTAATACGTCCTCAGCTATTCCTAAAGGGTAGATATACGAGTGGCTAGCTAGTGAGAGTCTAATGTCTGTCTCAGCAGGCCTTTTGTCGGTAAGTTTTACATAAGTGGAGTAGGGTATGACGTTTACATCAGACCCTTGATCGACTAGGGTGTTCACGTGTATAAGGCCTCCTATGCTGCAAGGTATTTCAAAGTTTCCTCCAATGTCCTCCATCTTTGTTATCTTTTTCTTGAGGATCGCTTCATAAACAAGCCCCCTAGGTAACACATTATATGTCTTTCCCTTTACCTTTCCAACTCGGGCTCCTGACAGAGAGTCATTAAACATATTATTATCAACTAGTCCCACGATTAGTTTTTCATTAATCCTATGCTTTAGATAATATTCTACATGCCGAGAACTGGGTGCTTCCACCACTTCTTCTTTCTCAGCTTTTTTGATTGGCTTGTTTTCGGCCTCATTTTCAGATCCATTCATTGTCCTGGCCTCCTTTACTCACACCTACATATTTGGTCCGTTAGTTCCTTTACTATCATCGCCGGTTGCCACGTCGTATATGTCCTTTTTTTTCTTCCTCTTCTCTGACGTGAGAGATGGAATTTACGCTTTTGGTGATGGTGGATTTGGCCTCTTCTCTAATTACCACTTTTTAGAGGCCTGTTGGTTGTAAGTCCCATAAGAAGCTCGAACATTTTAGTCATCCTACCATTGATCTCCTCGCGTTGCATGAAAATAACATTTTTAGATCTCTCTATTCGTTCGGTGTGTACTGCCATGTAGTCCCGTACTCGAGCCTGGAAAGTAGTTCCTAATGCATGTGGCTGAGGGTTTGGACCTGTACATTCACGAAAAGCGAAGGGGTTCAGTTTTGGTGGTTCGTTTTGATTCTGCGGATGAGAATTCGAATAGACTGCTTTAACATAAGCTTGTGGGATGTGTGTCGAGCTTGGTGTGGTGCCGGTCGTGACCCCTTTAGTAAGAAGTTAATCTGATCTTCGAGCTTAAGAAGTCTTTGGTCAAGTGTTTTGGAGGTTCCTTGAGGTGTAGAAATAACGTTGACTGGTTTGGCGAATTGTTTTGTGTCATTTCAGCCCTCATGGTCATAGAGGGTGAGGTTCTTAATGATTTCCCAAGATTCATCGGCATTATTATTGTGGAGTTTGCCATCGGCGACACGGTCAATCTCGCACTTAATATGAAAGGATACATGATCATAAAAAATTTGAATTTGAAGCCAACGATTGATGCCATAACGAGGGACGTTTTATAGTAAGTCCTTGAAACGAGTCCATGCTTCTGAGAGAGATTCTCCATGATGTTGTTGGAACATTAGGATATCATTGCAGAGTTTTGCAGTCCTTCCCAGCGGAAAGATATGAGCAAGGAAACGAGTAGTAAGATCCTCCCATTTGGTGATGGATCTTGCAGGAAGACGTTTAAGCCAATTGCTAGCTTAATCAGGAAGGGAAAATTGAAATAAACGCAGCCGCGTTCTTTCCCTATTTTCACCATCAAGGTCAAGTGAGTCCACAAGTTTTAAGAAATCCTTGAGGTGTTGGTTTGGATCCTCAGACCAAAGTCCATGGAATGAGCATCCGTTTTGCACCAACTAGATGGTGTTGGATCAAAGAGGTACCATGTTGTTCCCTACGGGGAGCTCAATGGTATTCCTATAGCCCTCATGGCTAAGTTTGGAGTAGTCTCCAAGAGTACGGATAGGATTCTCGTCTCCCGTGGTGGTTGACGAGAATGGATTACGAAACAAATAACACAAAGAAAAGATAGGCTACGAGAAAGCTAATATACGGAATTAAAATCTCACTTGAAAGGATTCAAGCGAGTGGAACTAAGTTAAACTATGATAAAAACCTAACTATTCCCCATGCAGCGGTGCCAAAAAATTGATGCGGTTGTCGTAAGGGACTTCTACAAGAAGTTTTACAACTCCCTAGGAAGTGAACCTAATCGTTGCAGTATAGTATAGGCAAGACTCGGGGGTTGTTATCGTTCTCTAAAGGAATAGCACTGTGAAGTCCGGATTGAATGTTCACAAAGGTCTAAGGGTTGAAGGAAGATTAATTTTGTGTTTTTATATTTTATGAAAGCGAGTAAATTCTGGTTTTAGAGAGGTTTTGGTTTTAAGCTAATTAAACTAATAAACTAAATAACAATTATACAATGAAGCGTATTTACCTAGGATGTATTACTCCTTGCTAGCTATCCAAGTCTACCTATTGCTTTGTTACACTTGCGATGTAATGTGTAAGTATTTCCTAGATCATGAACGAATTACACAAATCCGCCATCTATGTAATATTCCGTTAGGGCAACGCAAAAGTAAGATAGTATGAAGACTATTACATGGCCCCTAAAAGTACATTATACACATTAAAACACTTAAGAGGGATCAACCATATTAGGAGTAAGTTAGTATGAAGACTGTTACCGATGGTATCCTTTCTACACACTCGCGTTTCTCTAGACATGTCAACAGCGATACAAAAAAAAACTGGTTTCTAAGGCCTAACGCGCACATTCATCAACAAGAAACAATAGAAAACAAGAATTATAAACTATAATCAATTAGACTCATTGAATCTAAGACAAACAACAAGATCTAATCAATTAATGACAAGGTTCATGCATTCCTAAATAAATACTAGATGAATTAGCCAAGCATACTCAAACAAGAGAAATCAAAATCAACAAAAGGAATTGAAGACATGAATTAAGATAGATATGATAATCAAACCATTACAAGATGTTTATGGATTGAATTAGGTCTTCTAAGTTGCTAGAAAAACACCTACCCAAACCCTCTATCGGCCCTAGGGTTTGGGGATTAATAAAATTGAAGTTATGAGGCTATATTTATAGGAGAACCCTAGGTCGGCAATCCTGGCGCCATCGCTAAAAACCCCGACGCCGTCGCAGCATCATTTTTCCCGTAATTGTAGATTTTCTCGCTGCGATCACGTGGGCTATTGAATCGTTAAAATCCGAGTTCGTATGAAGGAGTTTTGACCAAAACAATATTTGGTACTTTGCTTGCAAGTGAAATGATCTTCTCAATTTCGTGACACAAAATCTTCTAGGGTTTCTTTAGGTCGGCCATGTTTTGACGCCGTCACCAAATCTCTGACGCCGTTACTTCAAACGTCTTGACGCCGTCGCTTGAAACTCGCGATGCCGTCTCCACACTCTGTATGCACAACTTCTTCACGGATTTGGTGTAGAGTCGTAGTCTTATTCGTTTCTTCTCCAAATGAGCCCAAGTCACGTGTATTTCCTTCAAAAGCCATCCAAGTGCTAAAAACCTGAAAACAAATTATTAAACACGTAATCTAGGCATATTTGCATGATTTAAGGGGTTAAATAACCCTGAAATAGTGTATAAAATGACACCTCATCAAGCAACAACATTTCCATCCTTCCTAACTTGGGTGGTCTGATGAAATGTTAACAATGGTAATTTACCACTGTTACCATCAAACTCATTTCCAACAGCATTATTGACATCATCATCCATAATTTCTTTTGTCAACACACCCTAACCCTTACTTGTCATTCACTCTATCATGTGCCTCTCTATCAATGAAACACCAGTTTCAATATACACCTTCACTTCCTTAAATCTAGGAAGATACTCCAAAAATTTGATCACATCTTCATCAAACATTAGTGGTAGCAAACCTTCTATTAGGATTAAAAATGTGGTATCATTATGGGAATTACACTAGTATATTAGTCAGTTAAAACAGAAGGGCTAGAAGTGTAATTAGTTGTAACTTCCCTTGTGTTAAGTTTATAAATACCCCTCTAATCAATATTAGAGGGGTGAAGCTCTATTTTTTATTTTCCATTCATTTTATTCTTTTTAATAAAAACCTTTAAAATTATGAAAAGCTTTCTCTCTCTACAAATGGCTTATTCATACTTTGAGCTTCCTCGACCTCTTGATAGTGAATCTAGATATCTTACAAGTTGTACCAAAGCCAGAAAGGTGATTCGTGATGTTTTCGTGCTTACTCGATGTGCTTACTGGATCAAATTCAGCTTATTCAATGCTTATTTAGTGCTTATTCGGTCCTTAACAGTCCAAGTCAGTCCAAAATAGTCCAAAAATGTCCACATGTAGTCAAAAATTGTTTACATAATAGTTACGGTCACAGTTTTGTTATCAGATCTACCGTTTTGCTTATTTTTACATGTGATTATTTCGATCAAGTGGTGATGTAACTACCTTAAACTAATTATTTTCGTGGTTTACAAATGGTTTCGGAAACAGTTGTGAACATTATTTCCGAACTCTAACCATTTTTACAAAATCACAAGTGGTTACCGAAACAGTTACAAAAACGGTTACAGAAAATCAGTTTTGAAAAAGGTTACATGATTGAGTTACGAAAATCTGTTTTGGAAAGTTGGTTACCGAAAGTCTGGTTTCATATATGGTGTCTGATATGGTTTCAAAAAGTGTGGTTTTGTATGATGGTTTCATATGGTGCTTTCATATGGTGCTTTCGTAAGGGGTTTCGTATGCGGTAGAGTAAGAGGGTTCGTAAGCGATTTCGTATGAGGTTTAGTAAATGGTACGAAATACTTGTGGTTGATCTTTCATATGAGGTTTCGTATGGTACAAAAGACTTGGTTTCGGATATTAGTTTCGGAAAAGAAAAGAAAGAACAGTAACTACATAAACAAAACCGAGTCAACAATAACAACAACCTACCCATACGCAACCTAAGACAACAATAACCGAGTTAACTCGGTTATAACCGAGTTAGACTCAGTTCTGTTTACCTCATACACAACACTGAAACCTAACAACAAATCCAACATCCACAACAAATCTAGTCTATACTTAATTCCATCCTCCTTACAATCAAATCATAACCCATCTCTGTCACCACAACAATACTCGAAACCAAAAATGAAAACAATTCAAGATCTCAGATTACTCTCTTTTGTGTTCTAAATTCAAGACAAGACCATTAAAGATCAAGAACACGAGAGAACACTCATAAATGATCTTTATGAAGCATAACTTCTTCAATATCCAAAAATTTTAAGAAAGCTAAAAAACAAGTATGTTTTAATCTTTCTTAGTTTTGGTTAATGACACACAAAACACAAAACAAAACAAGATAAAAACCCTACCCGAGACCCGTGTATAAGGTCTTAAAGATTCAAACAATCTTGATTTTTTCTTCTTGTGGGTCTTCTTTCATTGGTCTATGACAACCCATGTAGAGGTGGCTCGATTTAAGGAGAAAGAAAGGAAGTTTATGGGTGTTTCATGTATCATATGGAGACATAAGGTTGGAGTATTTTGTGATTGATCTTCTTGTGTGAGGAGATAAGGGAAAAATAGGCGGATGATAAAGTGTGACTGCGTGAGTGATTAGGGTTATAACATAATATATAATACACTCAGATTTAGATTGGAGTGATATATGAAATGTCTGGTTTGTTTCACAAATGAAAATTAGGCCGAGACTTATTAAGAAGTTGGAGTGGGCTGGTCTGAAAATTGGTGTTGGGCTAACACTTCTCATTCCAAAAATTAGTATAAATTTAGTGTTTATGAGCCTAATTTTTTATAATTCTAATTTTTGTTGGGGGTTTAAAATGACAAAAAACACAAACATCACTTATCACTTAAAAGATCCTTATTAAAGATTGACTTAAACCGTTCAAAAAGGCTAGTTTTGGGATTTAACTGCAAGAAATGACTACGGAGTTGATTCGTTATCACTTATTTGAGGTTAAAGTGGAATTTCACGGGTGCGTGGTCTTATTATGTCTTAAATTTCGGGATTTGTTAGATGATGACTTTAAAGATAACTTATTCAAGCTTATAACCAGTGTTGATTAAGACTTGACAAATCTAGCAATGTGCGATCTACAAACGCAGAAATTGGTGCTCAATGCGCACATTTGCTATCACTTGAAGGAGTTACGTTGTAGTGCTTAGTGCCTCACTTCATTGAGGATTTGTCAAGAGACTTAGGTCTAATTATACTTAAAGGAATTACATTGTAGTATTCGGTATAAGTTTGGAGTCACGCGGAGAGTACAAGACATAAGACACAAGTTTGGGTTATTCTACTTCAGCATCAAGTTTGTAATACTGAGTTTTCTCCATCAATAGACATTACAGATAGCCGACAGAATACGAGGTTGGAATTGAATTAGTCAGAGGAGAAACGAATAAAGGTTTTTTATCGGCAGTTGATTCTCATAGGATATTTTCACGATTAACCGGATTTATGATACTTCATACATCGTTATATTATTGAATATTCAGGCATACACAGGTTATGATTATTTTTGATGGTCATCAAATAAATCAGGGGGAAGAGATGTGTCCTTGTCTTATGCTTCTTCATCTTTCTTTGGTTATTTTATCTTTTGACTGAATATTCCGATAGATTATAACAATCAGGGGGAAGAAATGTGTACATTTGGGACTTAGTTGACTTTTATGTACACAACATCCGGGACTTAATTGACTTTGGTGTTATAGTTTTGACCTATACGGGTTGTTTTGTTTGAAGTATGTGCATACGTGAGAAGATCTTGTTGATTTCTTGCATGTTCCCCTGAACGAATTTGCTGGTTATCCGCAATGAAGAAGTCATATTTGCTGCTAAGTGTGGTTTACTTCATCTTCTACAGATTATGTTGCGTGCTTAAACTGCTATAGTTAGAAGTATGTCAACAACATCAAAGTTTCAGATTTGCTTCAAATGGTTGTTTTTTTAGGGGGAAGTTGATTTAGAAATTTCGATAAAAAGAAGTAGATGAACTGCTTGAAGACATGCAATATGAATTGGGGGAAGTCAACTCAGTTTATACAAATTACATTGTATTTCCTACAAGTAAAGAAAAGATCAAAGCTGAAGTACGTGTTGAAGACAAAGCAAACTGCAGATATCTTCAGCTTTGGAAGGACTTTGGAATGCTTTTATTTATATTTGTACTTGTAGGATACATTGTAAGTAATCCCATATGCCACCACATTAGGGAAAGATTGTTAGCATTAAAAATATGGTATCATTATGAGAATTACACTAGTATATTAGTAAGTTAAAACATAAGGGCTAGAAGTGTAATTAGTTGTAACTTCTCTTATGTTAAGTCTATAAATACCCCTCTAATTAACATTAGAGTGGTGAAGCTCCATTATGTATTTTCTATTCATTTTATTCTTTTTAATAAAAACCTTTGTAATTATGAAAAGCTTTCTCTCTCTACAAATGGCTTATTCATACTTTAAGCTTCTCTGACCTCCCGATAGTGAATCTAGATATCTTACACCTTCATCTAATGACTCCCCATGCATCCTAAAATGAATGAATAAAAGCATACCCTCTATGTAACCTAAATCCTTAAAAAATTCTTCCAATATGTATATACCAAACATGTCGCAATGAACTAAGTCAAACCAATCTATAGTTCCAAAACGATATATTCTTTCTGGTGGTGAGGTAAGTTCACCATTGTGATGGATTTGCAAAGTAAACAAGTTTTCATTCGAATCTGTGCAACACATAAAACATCAACAAGTTTTTATTTGCATGATCTTAACTGCACACAATGTACAAAACAATAAAAAAATATTCAAACAAAATTAAGCTTACCATAAACGAGACCTAAATAAGGGATGGGGGTAATGTGTGCACGATTTTGCTAAAACTTAACCATTCTTAGGATCTTGTTGATTTTCCTTGTGATATTCTGTCACACCCCCAAAATATGTACAACGGAAGGTAATCGGGGGCGTGACTTCATAGCACAAAGTCACAAGTCATAAAGAACGACCTCTACATGAGTCTTTTTAAAGTACATCGTTTGATTCATTTGAAATTTATAAAGTTCTCAACAATATGATTCCTAAAGTTTCACGTCAAAAGAAAATATAGTTTTAGTACAATCAAACAAATAAGGTTTATGCAAGAAATCTCTATGTGACACAACCGCAATGGGCGACTCTAACAATGAGACTCCATGATACTAGCTACGAACCATGCAAGTTATGGACCTGGGAAAATATATACTAAAACGTCAACATAAAGTTGGTGAGTTCATAGATTTAAATATGTATAAGTGTTGAGCACAAGATTTCTGAGTGTATGTGACTATTATAACAAATACAATATCACACAAAAAGTGTTACTATTACACTAAGCTCATGACACCGAAGTCTTAACCAAAGTTCAAGTTGTTACAAGTCGCTGCCTCAAAATTCGATGTTTTACCAAAACACCCCAGTACTACCTCAAACGAAATGCGCCCGTTTGACATGGTAATGCATTTTCTTTACCTGGACCAGGGTTGCCAACCCCAATAGATCTATCAACCGTATTCGTGCTTACACAAAGTAATTAACGGTTCATGATAGTGGGGACTTCATGGCAATATAGTAACTTAGGCAATCCATAAAAGTTTAAAGTACTTGTGTCCATAAGTATAACGAGCAATGTATTCTCACCCCAAAGTATTTCAAAACAAGTATTAAGTAAAAGTGGGGCTATGAAACTTGATAAGTGTTAAATTGTATACATAAAATACCCAGGATTTCGCCAATAAAAGCCAAAACATATGCCAAAAGATGGAAATATGTGTGCTTTTGTGTCTCAATGTGCAGGAAAGGATATCAAAGTCAAAAAGAGCAAAAACGAGCAAAAACCGACAAGAAATGAAGAGACAAGTGATCAAGAGAAAGATTTGAAGCCAATATCGAAAGCCGGATCAGTGACCATATAACGGTTCTCCACACCCTACGCATCGGACAAATGTCGACATAAAGAATTAAACGATAATGAGGGTTAAGAAAAGAATTAAATGGTATAGAAGTTAAAGGAGATTATTTTTGGTTTTTTGAGTTTTTTTTAAACAACATATTTTATTAACGGACAAAATGAGATTGCATAACTTAAACCGATAATCAACTTGCTTCACGGTAGCTCTTTAAAAACCTTCTCTTTTTGGGTCGTAGTTCGTCGGAACAACCCTCCTTATACCCCTCTTAGAGTTTGTTAATCTCTTAAAGGTGAGCCGTATTTCACAAGTGACACAAAGGCAAGTTTTAATCTTTTGTTGGTTTTTAAATACTTTAGGAAAAGTATTTAAGATTATTTGATAATATATTCACAAAAATCGAGAAAATAAAATATTTTTGTATTTTTATATTTTTATAACAAGAAAATAACTTCACGAGGAAGGGTCTTCAAGGCACAACAAACTTTAACTCGATAATCGTCTCACGGCCTCCCCGGCAACGATCACCTTCACCTATAAATAGGAGCTTGTTATTCAGTTTTAAAGAGTGTGAGTTAGAGAGTTAGTTCAGTTTTTTGTAAATTTTCCTTTTCAATTTTTACTGTGTTTCGTGTTCATCTTTTTCAATATGAGCTTTTAATCTTTCAAGTTGCTTTGTATTTCTTGTTTCTTATTTGTACTATTCTTTTAAAGCAATAAACTTTGAGTTGTGTTTCGGTTCAAGTTTTAAGGGCTAGGAACGATTGAAGTTCTCATCCTCTCTTCACCCTCATCTATAAATAGGAGATTGTTATTCAGTTTAGTAGTTTTTTTAGAGAGTTAATTAGTTAAGTTTTCTTTGTAATTTTCTTTTCTTAGCTTACGTGTACTGTTTACCTTTTCCAATTGAGTTTTTAAACTTTCAAAGTTAGTTGTACCTTCTGTTTTCTTATCTTGTACTATTTTTCCTAAATCAATAAAACTAATTGAGTTGTTTTCGTTTTCAAGTTTACATGTTATAAGCTGTTTTTAGCTAATAAGCTTGTAATAAGCTCAATATAGCTTATTTTGCTTCCTTCAGTTCAAAAGTAGTTCAAACTTTGTTAAAAGCTTTCTAAATACTGAATTTGTCTATTTTAGTTCAATAATGTTCATTTGAATTCAATTTGATTGATATTGGAAGCTTTTGGAGTTGATAAGCTCATTTCAGCTTATTGAGCTTAAGCTCAGGTTTTAGAGGCAAGGTGCCATATAGGTTTGAAATTTAAAGCCACTCACTCAACAAGAGTGGCTAGAGTTCAGAGACTACAAGTTCAAAGGTTAGCTTTATGATTTTAATTTCAGCATTCATTTAGCTTAATTCATTAGCTTATTGCATTGTCTTTTTGTGTGCTTAAACCTGTTCAAATTTGTTTAGTTAGTTTAGGTATTCAAATATTTTAAGCTGTTATAGCTAGAATTCATTGAAATTTCATATTTTAGATTCTGTCCTTTAGAAAGGTTAAGCTAGCTGAGTAACTAGCTTATTTCTTTTAATAAGCTGTAGATTTTAGAGTTTAAATAGCTTAATTAGTTGAGTTAAAGTTAGAGTAGATAAAAGGTTTTAGCAGATTTAGTTTTAAAAATAGATTTTAAGTGAAATTAAGTTGGGACAGTTTAGTTAAGTAGTGTTTGGGATAGGGTGATTTTGACCTTTAAAGTCAACAGGATTTTGTCAAAACATTTTACATAGTTTAGATTTTCAAAGTGTTCAAGTTTTAAATAGGTTTTAAAAGTTAGTTTGTAGATTTTCAAAGTTTAGAGCTTAAGAAGCTTTTGTCAGCACCAGGACAGTTTAAAATTCAAGTAATTTTGTAGATTAGTGTCTCACAGCATTTTTAGAGTTCAATTATGGTTAATGAAGGCCTAGAAACATATAGCTAGTTAGTTTAAGAGTTTTAAATTAGAAGTTTTGGCCTGCATTTGAGCTTGTGTCAAATACATCAGCATAAGTAGTAGTAACTCAGTTACTACTGCTTGATGCTCTTAATTTTCTAGCTACTTTTTAGTACTTGTAATTAGGTGATAAGCACTTAGCTGTAGGAACCTTAATAGTACTCCATTAGCTCAACATAAGTCATCTTTTAAGTTTCCTTTTTAAGCTTTTAGTCTAGCTTAATTGTTCTTGCAAAAGTGGTATAGCAGTAGCTGAGATTACTAGCTTATTTCTTTTGATTTCTATTTTCTAGTTATCATTTCCAAAATCCTTTTATCTAGGTTCCTTTTATAATCATAGAATAGCTTATTTCCAAAATTTCAATCTCTAGGATTTAGTTTTAAGCTAGTTAGCTTATTAGGATTTGCTTAATATCAGTGAATAAGCCTGAACTTTCACTTTTTAATAGCAAATTTCTTGTTATTATTGTTTACTTGTAGCTTAATTCTTTTTAGAAACCCCTAGTACACATTATAAGCTTTTTATAGCTTCTTTTGGTTTTTACTTTTATTGAGTAATAAGCTAGAAATAAGCCAAAGTTTGAAAAAGTTTGAATTTTCAAAGAAAAACCTTAGTTTCTGTAATTCAGTTTTAGAAGCTAATTTTCTAGCTTATTAAGTAGTTAAAAGTTCAAAGTGCTTTTATTAAAGTTGTAGTGGATAAGCTCAGGAACAACTTTGCTGTTTTAAGTTTTAGCTTATTTTCACTTTTGCAATAAGCTCAAAAGTGTTTAAGTCGTAGGGTTTGTTTGGTACTTTTTCAATAGTTAAAGGTTGTCTGTTTTAACTATAGTGTAAATTTCTTTTAATTACCCCGCCTACCCTTTACTTTCATTTGTTGCATTTTCTACCCTGTTCTTTTAGGATTAATAAAATAGTTTTTATATTTTTAAAATTAGTTTAATAAAATTAGGGTTTAGGTTTTAATTAGCAAAATTAGGGTTTAATTGCTTAGTAAAAATTGGGCATTTTCATACCATTAAATTTCTGCACATTTTTAGTAGTTAAAAATCATTTTTCTTTATTTTTCCAATTGAATTTGTATTTTCTAGAAATTAAAATAGGTTTTAGGTAATTTCTTTTTCTTAAGAAATTCATAGAAAATAGAAAAATAGTTGGAAAAATCTAATTCTTTTTGTAATAATTTTCTTTTTCATTCTAGTATTTTTGAAAAATAAAAATAGATTTTTAGTAATAATTTTTAGAAAAAGTTTATTTTTAGTAATTCATTTTTCTTTAAAAATTCATAGAAAATTCAAAAATAGTTAAAAAATTCTAATTCTTTTTTCTAAAATTTTCTTTTTAATTTTGTGATTTTTAGGTATAAAATTTGTTAGTATTAGTGCTTTAGATTTTAAATTCTAGTTTTATCTCACATTCTTAATTCACGTTTGTTGATTTTTCGTATTAGTTAACCGTTTTAAATTCTTTAATCGTTTTTTATAGTTTAATTGTGCTATTATATTCGTAGTGTAATTCAAAATTCAAAAATCCTTTATCCAATCTTGACTCGAATCCGAATTATTCCCGAATTTCAATTCACGACTTCGTTGGGATACGACCCGAGAAGAAAATACTTCCCGGTTAAAAATATACGTATTGTGTTTTCTTAAGTGAGATTTTATCCTTTTAATTTCTCTTGTTTGATAAGTAATTTGGAAAGAATTGTCACGGGATTTATACTATACATATATAATTTGACTAGTGCTTACACACGTACCACTCATCATGATTATCCTTTTGAATCTTATCTCGTAAATCAGAAAGCTCAACTTCAAGTTCCAAACAACGTGCTTTAAGACTGGTGTGGGCTTCATGAATTTCAGTAAAACTAGATACATTAAGCTCAGAATTTGTTGCAACATGAAACACATCTTTGAACAAGCAATCAACAATTAAATTATCATTTGCAATAAGAAGATTTTTCCGCTCAATCTCATCATGCTTCCTATCTACAACGTGTTGGTCAACCTCAGCTTCCAACTCTTCAAAAATTTCTTTCATTTCTTTAACTTCTTTTGTTAGAGCCTTTTGAATGCCCTTAAAGTGTTCTTTAAGTGTTTTGAAAAATGGAATGACCTTGGTGAGATAACATGCCTTGGTTTGTTTAAAACCCCTTTCCCCTTCAGTGAGCCCCGTTGGTGTAATTCTCTTGTTACAGGTTTTTTCAAAGTCCGAAAAGAGTTGTATTAGTGCAAAAATGTTAATTTTTACTTGACTCTTTGTTGGAAGCACCCTTGGGACAAGCGTTGCAGGTGTATTTGGCGGATACACTGTCAACGCTTTGGTTGGTCTTGAGGCAGTGGTCTGCTCTTTGAGAGCTTCTGCTTTCATCTTGATGATGTCTTGAGACCAAAATATTTGCTCAGGGGTCAATTGCTTTTGTGGTGTGAAGGTCGCTAAATAATTCTCTTTCGAGTAATCAGGTGGTGCAATCTTAACCTTATGAGTCACACACTCAGGGTCTTTCATTTTGTCATGCATTTTTCTCCTAGTGATTTCAGCTATCTCTAGGGTATCCTCTGTGTTGTGCACTATAGCCGGGACATGATTGTTTTTGACAATTTCATAGGTATCAGAACAATTACTATGGTCATTCGAATCGGCTTTGGTTCTTGATGACTCTTGTACAAGATCACGGGAATTTGCTTTGTCGTTAATGGGTAAGGTTAAAGAGGTCTCTACTATTCCAAACCTTTATATCATTCTCTTAAAAGAGGGCTTCAGTTCAGTTAATTTAACCTACCTTGGAGGACTTTGGGTGCTTATTGAATTGGACTCTTTAGCCTCCAAAGAGAACTCCCATAATCATGTTGGTGTTGGGTACTGGTTCTCCTCGTCTAAACAGCTCTGTAAACTTATTTGTCTCTGATGGATTCTCAAATAAAAGGGTCGGCGTTAAACATGGACTACTAATGTGTTCTCAAAAGTTACATCAATACAGGGTAAATTTGTATTATTTGAGGATCCTGCAGAAAATTCATTGTCATGCAAATATTTATGTTTAAAGACAAAGATTGACGCAATCATAAATGAAAGTTTTAAAATCATATTCAGGAGTAAAGTCTACTGTATTCGTGATAAAGAATTAGATGCTTGGACTCTGAAGTTTCTTGTAGACAATCTCGATAACTCTTCATCTGATGACGAGTCTATTGATGCGGATGAGGGGAGAAAGTATGGGGATAAGGAGCATGAGAACATAAAGGAAAATAGTGAAGTGAATAGGGTATCAGAATCTAGTTGCATGCATGGGAATGAATTTATGCATGAAAATGTTGCAAACATTCACTGCAAGGAAACAATTCAATCTAAGGATCCTTTTAATATTTATGAGATTCTTAGAAAGAACAAAGATAATGTGTCTCGATCAAAATATGTTGATCAGAGTTACCCACCAGGTTTCACCCGATTTAGAAAATAATGACAAGGATAAAAGCGTAGATGCTACTTCTAAGTAGGAAAAGTTTACTTCGAGAAAGGAACACTCTACAAGATGTAACAAAGACTCTCCATCACAGCGATCTGCTAGTATGGCTATCATTAGAGGTTCTATCTTGAAAGTCATGAATGATTTGGTTAAGGTTGGAGAAACTATGGGTTATAATATGGAAGGGTGTTTACAAAACATAGAGGATATCATTGGGTCATAAGGAGATTGCAACGTTTTTAGATGAACTTCATGTCCTTGAATATCCAAGGCCGTGGTCATAAGGCAGAAAATGGGTGGATTAAGGAATGTGTTTGAAACTTAGAATAAACTTTGTTTCTTTACAAGAAACAAAGATGGAGAGTACTAATTTGTTTTCTATTAAGGTGTCGTGGGGTAATCTTACTTTTGATCATGTTGTTAGTTCTTCGGTTGGTAATTCTAGAGGTATTTTATGTGTTTAGAACCCTAACATTTTTATTAAAGATGACGTTTCTTCTTCGGATTACTTCTTAGCTATTATGGGTATGTGGACTCCTACTTATACTAAAATTCTTATCATTTATGTGTATGCACCTCAAGAGCTGACAGAAAAAGGGAGTTTTAGGGATACATTCATTTTTTGATTGACAGGTGGGAAGGTGAAACCGTGATTTTAGGAGTTTTTAATGAAGTTCGGACGGAGCAAGAAATATTTGGTTCTATGTTTAATATCCAAGGTGCCATGGCAAGTTTGATTGAACTTCCTTTGGGAGGTTACTCATATATATGGGCTCATAAATCAGCTATCAAGATGAGTAAACTAGATTGATTTCTTATTTCTGAAGGTCTAATGACATTGTTTCCTTATGTAACGGGTTTATGTCCTGATAGACATTTATCTGGTCACTGCCCTATTCTCATACGTGAATCATTTCTAGACTATGGGCCCACTCCTTTTTGTATGTTTCACTCTTGGTTCAATATGGAGGGGTTCGATAAATTCCTAGAAGACTCTTGGAAATCTATGAATATTGATATGTGTGAAAACACATATCCGTTTTATATCAAAAATGACCCTAAAAATATAAAATTGTGCTTTAAATGCTTGAATATTGCTTGTTTTGTCTTTATGATTGTGTAAGTACGGATAATGCAAATATCTCAAGAGAACGGTCAAAATCGGACAAACACGGGCACGGGAAAGGAATTGAGTGTGCAAGATCCGGGAGAATGCTATCAAAGGTCAAATGGTCAACAGTGGTCAACCATAAAAAGACAAAACCCAAAATTCCTAAATCAGTCCCTCAAAGAAAACCAAATTGCAAAAATAGTCCCTAATCCCTAACGGTGTTAACTCTTTAATTTATAAAGAGTTAACACCCGTTAACCCTTTTATAACCAAGCTTGAGCCCAAAGCAAACAACCCCGACCCAATCCCTTTATAAATAAGCCCAAGTCAACATGTTATAACCCCGTGTAAATGAAAAGTCAAACACAACCCTTTTATACAAGTTTGTACGCGGGAAAAACAGTTGTTACTGTTCATTATCTTCTCCAATATTTACATGCGTCAAAACAAAGGGTAAATGCAAATTGGTGACATGGCTACGCAATTCAAGTGAAAAAGGACACCTTGGCAGAGTTTAACATCACCAAGCGCTCTCATTGGTCAAAACCCACAAGGAGAATGCCACGCGGATGCAAGGAAACACACCAAGATGCAAGATTTTACACTAAATCCTTCCCTAAAGAAGCACAATGGCTCTGACACACGGAATGCCACGTTGGCAATCCGTGTGCTCACCAAAGTGATCCAACGGCTCATAATAGGTATCCAATGATTGGTTAGATTAAAGGGACAGGATCCAAGAGAGTGTATACCTGACTCAGGGGCCTAGAAGCATCCTTTCAGCACTATAAATACAAGCATTCACTCACACACAGAAAGGATCTTCTCTTTTTTAGTTTTTAGCTTTTAAAAAGTTTTTAGTTAAATTGTAATTTTAGTAGCTTATGTATTTTTTAGCTTTAGCTTTTGTAATTTTCAAATTCAGTTATTGTAATTCCCTTTTTAAAACCTTGTAATCAGTTTTCAAGTTAATGAAATTTAGTGTTCATTTATTCAATCTATCATAAGCTCTTATCATTTTCAAATGTTTTCAGTCACTATTCCAAATCTCCTAATAAGCTCATATAAGCTCTTTGAGTCTCTAAGCTCAAATTGAGCTATTAACAAGCTCTAAATCTACTTAAACCAATAAAATTAGTTTTAAATACCTTTGCTTATGGATTTTGAGCTTTTGGATGATAAGCTTACAATGGAAGAGCTTATGGGACCTCACTAGCTTATCTTTGTGATAAGTTAGAGATGTTGAAAGCTCTTTTAAGCACTATTGCCTTTGTTTAGCTAAGGCTTTTGTAAGTTTCTTTTAAATTCAAGTACCTTAGTTTAATAAGTTGCATTTGCTTATTTTCTGCTTAACTCTAGCTTATTTGTGCTTATTACTGTTTCATTGAGCTTATTGATTATGTTTGATCATCTGTTTTTATCTTTTGTAGTTTAGATCTTAGTTTTTCATATTTTGTCTTATAAATCATTAAAAATCCAAAAATATTTAGCATAATGAGTAGTTATTAGATTCTAGCTTATTTGATTGTTAGTATAAGTTCATAAGATCTGTTTTTGGCCATTTGTTATCTGGTATTAAACTTTTGTTCATTAAATTTCTATTTTATAAGCTCAAATGGATTTCAATGATCTTAAAGGGGTGTCTGGGTCAGTAGCACTAACCATAGGTTAGTGTTGTTTTTGACTTTTTGGTCTTTTGTGCTTATTTTGAATCTCAAATTTAGGATTGTTTAAGCTGTTTTTATAAGTTAGAATTAAGTCAATTGAGTTTTCAATAGTTAATAGCTTATTAGTCCAAATCTGTCAATTTCTATTTACATTATAAGCCTTGTTCTGTCCTTGCTTTTACATTTACTTAATTTGCATTTAGACTTGTGTTTTAAGAGTGTTAGAAATATAATCATATGCCTGCATTTTGTCAAGTTAAAGTGTTTAGTTCAAAATTGTCAAGTGCATCAGCAGTAGATTAGTAAAAAAGTCCAATTTCTAGCTCCATTTTCAGTAGGTTAAAATAGCATTTAGCTTTTGATTTTCAGATTATAAGTAGCTTTTAGGTCATATTTCACAAGTTTACAATTAGTTTTAAAATTCTAGCTTATTTTGTCATCTAAATTTAAGCTGCAAAATTGCTTTTTGTCTTTTCATTTTCAAAGTAAAACTCAGCATGATCTAAGCCTTAGGTCTGTTTTCAAAGTGCTTTAGTAATAACCAATTGAGTTTCAAACCTTGTTTCAAAAGATGATTTTGGAAACTTATTAGTAGTAGAATAAGCTTGCATAAGTCTTTTCCCCACAAGGATCCAAGAGCTTATCTAAAAATAAGTTCAAAGATCCATGTAGGGACTGTTTGGGTCTCAGTTTTTATAAAGAGCTTATTTCAATTTTTATAGCTTATTTTCTTAAACTTTTGCTTAATTTGTTCTTAAGTTTGCTTAATATGTTAGTTTAATTTAGTATTAAGCTTATTAAGTTAGTAGTGTTAGCTTATTAGCTTTTTTTTTCATTAAAAATCCAAAAATACCAAGAGTAGATTGTAGCTTTTTTTAGTGCTTTTTAGTTTCTTAATTAGATTTCAAAATGTGTTTAGCTTATTGTTTTAAGTAGATTTTTAGTTGTACTTTAAGATAGTGTTAAGCTCTTAGTTGTAAGGATCCATTTTAGTGCTTAAAATTAAGCTCAAAACAGTCCCTAAGGACTGTTTGGTTATTGGTTTTAATACTAGAGCTTATTTAGTTTTCTAGCTTATTGCTTGCTTATTCCTAGTTCTGTTTAGCTCATTAGCTTAGGTTTAGCATATAATAGCTTATTTAGTCTTAACTTTAGCTTATTTAGAATTCTAGCTTATATAGTTTTAGAAAAAGAACAAAAAAAATGAAGTTAAGTGTTTCTGTCTAGTTTTAAGCTGTTTAACAGCTTATTTAGTGCTTTTCATAAAAAGTTTCTTTTATTAAAAATGCTTATTTTTAGCTTATTTACAACTTTGCTTTTATAAGTTTTCAAAAAAAAAGGGAAAGTGGAAATCGGGGGTGAGCAAGACTCGAACCCCCGACCTCAACACCTTCAACCCTTTTATAACACACACCACACACTCCACTACCAACACGCCCTGGGGTATTTTTCGTTATTACTTTGCAAAATTTAATTCTTATACAAGTTTTCCCCATTTTTGCCTATAAGCTGTTTTTATCTTATTACAAAGCTTATTCATTAAGCTGTGACATCAAGCTTATTTTTCCTAGGATCTAATTAGTTCAAGCTATTTTTTGTATTTTTTCTAGAATTTTTATAATTAGTTTAGTATTTTTAAACATTTATTTTTATTAAAAACTTTAAAAAATCATAAAAAATAGAAAAATAATCAAAAAAATATAAATCTTTTTTAGAAAATTTTATTTTATCATAAAGTTTCTAGGAAAATTAGTTTTGCCTTCGTAGGGTTTAATTTGCAAAATTTTGATTTTTAAAGAACGGGATTCGTTCCCGTTCTCATTTTTCGTGTTTTAAAGCTCATTTCAACTCCGTTTTTGTTCTAGTTTTCTTTAAACTTACTTTTTAGTCAATTAGAGTCTATTTAAAAAGAAAAATTCAATTTAGGTTTAATTTTAGAAATTTAGGGTTTTTAACTGCCGTTTAGGGTTCCCGTTTTGCGTTTTTAGTTAAAGTTTGATTTCCCGTTATTTGTTTTCGTGCTTAATTGTTATCATTTGCTTATTTTAATTTGTAGAAGTAGATAATCAAATCAATCTTTGTTTCCAATTCAAATCATTGTCCGAACAACAAACGTGGTTTCAATTTCACAAATCGTTGGGGAATAACGACCCGGGAATAATACTTCCTGGTTAATATACGTATTATATTATATATATTTGTGAAGATTTTCCTTTTTACCTTTGTCCTCAAAGGTAATTTGGTAATTTTCCATCGTATTATATATTTTATTATTACGTGTGTTGGTTCTAACGAATCAATTTTTAAAACAAAATTACATAACTGGTCCTTTTACATTTTGTCTAAGTACAAAATAGTCCTTATACTTATTATCCTCCCCTCAAGTTAAAGCATTTGAGAGACCCAACTTTGGAGCTAGAAAGGAATGTTGAACCCTCTTAAGAGCCTTAGTCATGATATCTCC
>BQNB010032228.1:40628-53343 GCA_026074375.1 Tanacetum coccineum | reverse complement strand
ATGTTTCGACATTTCTTAATATCCATAAATTTTGGCTAGGGTTGACCAGGATATTTAATCCATCAAAATGGTTATCTCAAAGAAGATCATTACAGATCTTACGTCTGATATAACCGCGGTATGGGAAAAGTCTCATTATAGTGAAAACTTCAAAAGAAAGTGTAGTCGCGTGAGTATGTTTGTATAAGTTTCTAAATGTCCAGGGGTAGAGTCTCGTTCCTGATATCCGAAATGTTCGATGATTCACATCAACGTGGCTTATGGATGTAAGTACCCAACTTACTTGGTATTACTAGGATGTATCGCGACCTAAGTCTTCGTACTAGTGGCCCGAAATGAATAATCCGACTATCTGTTTCGCCGGTAGGTGTTTATCTCGTTTAAGGGAAGTTGCATAACCTATTGGATAAAGTTGTATCAGTCGGGACCGCTCCAGGACCCAACAGCAACGACCATAACGTCAATACTATAACAAATGGTGACGGGATATTGCACTCAGTCAGTTAGCTCCGCAGACGGTTCGTGATTGCAAGGACTTGCAATGGCAAAAGTAATAACTTAAGAATGAGATAAGGTAGCTCCCAGCGAGGCCTTAAGATTTTGCTGAGTAGTAAGACACGATTGTGTCTCTAGACACTTTTAACGGATTCTGATGATTATCGATTTCAGGTTCATACTCGTGTCATATCGGATACCATTAAGCCCACTCATTTATAATTTCTTATTCACATAAAGAAGCGTCCAAATTTATGTAAGTAAGAAATGATAAACTTATGGTTCGGTGATTTATAATTTATTTATTTAAATGAAGAGGCGTCCCAATCCTTTTAAATAAACAGATCATAAATCATCCTACTTAATAATTTCTGATGCAATACGCGTACTCTCATAACCTTCAAGGTGGTTGACATGACGATGCATGTGTTCTACTGAGTATGGGACGAGTGTTCCAAACTCGTCTCCGGAGGCGGAAAGCGAAACAATCAGGGGAAATCGACATAGAGTCCAAGACAGTTAATGAGTACTCGATTTAAAGTAAATAAGATAAAGGTCATTATGAACGAATCAGCATAGCGATTATCATATCAATCTTCCTATTACAAGTCCCGCCCATACAAGACTTGTAATACTTAAATTCATACATAATCCCATGTAAACAGAACTGTGACGGGCTTTGTTAACATAGCAATTATCATATCAATCCTTATATTACAAAAGAAAGATAATATCCTTAGAGACCATTGTTTAACTTACAATGTCTGGGAACGAAATGAAACCATTGTGCAACTATCACAAATGTCTAAGAAGTAAAATAATACCATTGTCTAACTCACAATGTCTTAAGAATAAACTGAGATCATTGTGCAACTCACCAATGTCCTTAACGAAGTAGAATGAGACCATTGAGCCAAACCCCACAATGTCCATAAAATATTCTGGTATTTATACTAATAACTCTTATAATAAATAAGCGTACGATATATCGAAGGGAAATGCAGCAATAATATATTATATATAAGTATGTCACGTAAGCACTTAATTCAGCACGTAATGTAAGCACATAAGCAGAGTACGTGTATGCCACTTTGAAAATGTTTGATTATTCAAATGTTTGTGAAAACGGTTATAGTCTAGGGTAAAAATAGCAACCTAGCTCCTCTATAACCATGCTCTGATAACCAAACCTGTAACACCCCCAAAAAATCATAAATAACAACGCAGTGGAATACCCAAAATGGTGTGCAACTTCCATAAACACAGCAAGATACAAGAGAACGACCCTCTAGGTGTCGTTTGAAAAAATAATCATTGATGATTTAATCAACATTTAGAATAATATAACTTTGTCCCCCCATAATTGCATCACAATAAAAAGCTTGAATGTAAAGACTCCAATGCACTTCAAGAAATCCGAGCATCTAATCAACCTGAGAAAAACATGCTTAAAACGGTCAACATAAAGTTGGTGAATTCATAGGTTAGTTTAAATATGAATGTAAGTTTCAAACAAATATATTTACGCACTGTGTCATCACAGCACCCTGTAAAACGGTTAGAAAATATGCACAACACATTTTATGTCACCAAAAATACCAATCCTATCCCAAAGATTTTATAAATAATGCATGACAGGGCAAGCAAGGTCCAAACCACCCGTACTACCAAAAACCAAGGTTACACGATAGTCAAGGAATATCTAATGAAACCATAATCTAACAGGAAACAAACATCATAACAATAGTAACTACATAACTAGGCTAGCACTTTAAGTGCTTAGCCGCTCATGGTAATGGAAACACAACAAGAAATAGAAGTAATCATAGATTGAAAGCTCATAATTCTTACAGTATTCGTATTTGAACGATTAAATACAAAAAGTAAATAAAGTGTGATCTCCCTTGGACTCCAGGTGGAATTCTTTGAAGGTTGGAAGCCTTTGTCGCCTCTCCAATTGGCTATGGAGGAAGTGATGTCGGAATAGCTTGAATGAGGCCTCTATTTATAGGTATCAAACCTGTTACGGCATAACTGATAAAAGTGTTACGCCGTAACCTTCTTACACGACATTCCTTAAATAAGAAATTGTTGCGGCGTAACCAGATATTGCATTACGCCGTAACCTTCAAATAATTTTCATATGTACGTGATCTTCATTCCATATTTGTGGATCTTCACGGTTACAACGTAACCATAAGGGGTGTTACGCCATAACTCTATCTTGGGTAAGATTTCCTTCCAACTACATGGTTACGGCATAACTAGATATGGTGTTACGTCGTAAAGTTTTCCTTGATCTTCGTACTTGCTTAATATATGTTACGGTGTAACCATTTTTGGTGTTACGCCATAACATTCTTCAGATAATTACACTTTGAGCCCTTTTTCCTGTGTTTCTTGTCATTTTCCTGCACTTCACCTGAAAACTACAAAATGATAGAAAATATCTCGATTTTGAGTATTAGTGAAACATTTGCAGGTAATATAGGGGGTATTTTGCCACTAAAAAGTATCAAATATTTGATGTTCAACGCGTTTACATCTGAAGTAACGCTCTCTTGTGAACCCACTGTAAGTCCTCTTAACGACAATAAAATTGACTTTTGAATATCGTTTGACGAATCCGACAACGAAGATTACACAGTGATTTATGACAAAAATTCATTTTCCTATAAAATAATTTCCGTCGACGATTTAAAAACAGATTTGGAAAATGATAATAATAAAATGAATAAGCCTCCGTTTACATCACCCGAGCCTACGGTCAGTTATTTTGATGATTTAGACTACTTCAAAGATTTTGAGAAAGAATTTCCAGTCATTGTAAACAATGATCCTCTAACGTCTAAATTAGATTTCTTAACTGAACCTACTGTAAGTCCTCAACATATCGATGAATTTAATTTGAAAGATGAAACATCATTGTCCAAATGTGATGAAGAGGAACAAAACATTTTATACTTTAATGATATATTTCCTTTTAACGTAATTTATCCTGATGATTCAAAATCGGATAAGGACAATGATGATGATAAAATCGATATTAAGCAGTCTTCGGGGAATTTATCTGTCAAACCATTACCTGATGTAATAAAAACGGATGATGGTGCCTATGCACATGGGTCAAATAAGCTTTTGAAAACAAGTCATGATACATCTAATAAATTTTCCAAAACTGAAACTTTTGTCAAAGAATTAAATGTTATTATCATGGCTTAAAATTAGCTTAACAACGGAATGCTATTGAATCTTATTAAAAATTTATATGTGTCGTTTGGCATCCCGTTCGACCCCAAATTATTTTATAAGGATGGGATTAAACTGGGACAAGTCTAACTTAAAGACTTTTCTGTAAACAATAATGCTTGTCAGGAGACAACTCGAAATGTATTTTCAATTTTCTTATCGAGTATGTCTTCCCAGACTGTCTATACGACGTATCTAAACCCCATGAATATGGCGTATTGACTGCCTGGACGTTATCTAGTCTTTATTTTTCTGCACTTTAAACTTTTTTGTCAGTTCAGTCTATACGGAGTATTCATTAAATGAATACAACGTATTAGATGACTGACCAGTCAATACAGGTTCCAATACGGCGTATCTTGGGGAATGGATACGGCGTATCGACTTCCTGTACAGTCTTTTAGGTTTTTAATTCGAGTCTAACCAGCGAATATACGGAGATAGAAATTGCACTTGTTTTCTTATGCTTAATACAAGACCTTCTGAACATAAATGATGAATTTGGTGGAGTGCTTACTATCTGGAATCTTATTAGTGTTGTGGTGATGCTGGTATCCATATGCATTTACAACACACATCCTTACTCATTAAATCTACATGGAGAATCTACCGAGCAAAATATCAGGGGAGTTTCTCATTCTAATTCTTTTAATTCCTATTTTTAATGTTTTATATATACAACGAGGAAGTTGTATAATTCAAGTGGGGGGATGGTAATTAGAATGTATACTTGTCCTATTTTTCACATAAATTGCTTAAATTATGCTCAAATTTAAATTTTTTTCAAGCATACTTTTATGAAATTACTTGTTACATAACTCGCACACAGCAACCCTTATTAGATATTATGAGGATTTAACCTTATCCGTTTCCAAATGTTTACCCCAATTCCATAAAAATATGAGTGTGTTAGTGATGTTGTAGACTTTAAAACTTGGCTTGGTATATCTATTCGAGATCACAATAATGAGTACTATGGATTTAGATGGAGTAACTTGTTTAAATTGGTAAATTTTTAGGATTACACCCAAAAAGCCTATAAATGTTGTTTATTAACTAACTACACTGGTTAGTTAAATCATCGTATAAACCCCTTGTTTACTCTCACTATAAGAGTAAGATCCCCTAAAAAACTTATAGAGCCAATCCTTTAGGAATAACAACAACTGTTTGTTTTGATACACCTTTACACCTTAGCCTACCCTGTTAGATTAAGTCCATTTACAGTTGCTAGTTGCTTAAAGTGTAAAGTATGTATTTCCCGAGTCTTGTGTCATTTTATATCTTTGGTACGGTTGGGAAGAAATTTACACATTAGAAATGGGAATGTATAAAGTAGTCAAAACTCATGTATTTTTACTACCATCACAATTATTGGTACGCCCGAAGAATGAAGAATTATCGAAGAAATTATCCGGAGTTATCATGATCGTGAAGATGGTGAAATTACACCGACATTCATAGTTATGTATTGTTAAAAAATCAAAAAAATTAGAAAAATCGCAACAAAAAAAGAGGAGGAAAGTTTGAAGATAATCATTTCACAAAAAGCTCAAACCGAAGGAATTATATGAAGGATCGATTATTCATTGATACATCTTATAAATCAACGATGTAAAGTTTTGTATAAAGTGGTAGATATCACCACTTGTCTTGTAAAAGTATGGAAAGTATGGGATGATTGGGAAGTTGACCGTTACGGGAACGCCAATTTAGGTTGTTGTTTTTGATCTATGATCAAGACGTGTGTAAATAGTTGTGACTTTATCATGGTAATGGCCGGGAAAAGTTTCTAGCAACTTGTGCCTTATTTGTTTTGGACTTAATCTATTTGCTTCGTAATTTTTATTTAACAATAATTTATTTCCCTTTCCTAATCATTAACCCTAGGTTTTACTCAAACGAGGATGTGATCGACTCATGCATGTCTGTTCCGTCATTACGGCCATGTATGCATGATTCAGCTACCTTGTTGGTTTATTACTTTTGGTGAAAGTTAGAAGATCCATACCCTATATCATTCTTCATCCTAGCCCTTGGTTAAACTCGAATGAGGATGTGATCGAATCATACATGTCTATTCCGTCGTTACGGCCATGTATGTATGATTCAACTGCCTATTTGTATGGTACTTTTGGTGAAAAATTGTTAGAATGATTAATCCTAAGCCTTATAAATGAAACCCATTTTACCTTTATAAACTTGTTACTCCTTAGCTCTAGTGGTGAAGATGTGTATCCTTGCCAAGCTTATGATAGAATACTCGTCATGACCGAGCAATTGAGCGAATTAGTTACATGTTACCACATAGATTAGTTGAGTGATTTGAGTGTTTTCATCTTCCTATTTCGTGAGGTGTTTGGTTGTGTACTTGTAATAGATCAAACAAATGCTTAATGGAAAAATCCTTAGGGATAATTTTCATAAACTTCTAAAGGCAACTTAAGGACAAGTAGGATTCGAGTGGGGGGATATTTGATGACATCAAATAACATCACTTTTATAGCATCATTTATCTCATGTATATTACCCATTTTATATAATTATTGCAAGAATTGGTACTTAATTGCTTAAAGTTGTTATTTGCAGTAATTATGGAGTAATTGGTGAAGTTTATCTAAAAGGCATGCATTTTGGAGCATAAATGAAGCGTTCGAGAAAGTCTACTGATCTAACAGCAAATACGCCATATTATTCTAGACTTGTACGACATATCCAAGACTTTGATGAATTAAAAGACTATTGCCTGACTTTGAAGAATAAGTCGTATCTACATCAACGATACGCTGTATATAATACTTTGGTCAACAAAGAAGAACCAACTGGTTTTACCTAATATGCCGTATCCATCAAGAAGATATGGCGTATCCGTACCTATACTTCATAGAGAACCACGAAGGATTGAAGACCCAATAGGCCGTATCCAGGAACCTCTATACACCGTATCCAATGTTTATTATACACGCAGATTCTAAAAGATATCAACCGTGGTCCATAATCTAAGAAATCCCTAATACGCCGTATCCCACATCGCCCGATATGACGTATCGACCAGTTTCCAGACTCTATAAATAGAAGACCCTAAACTCAGTTTTATATATGCAAGTGAATCCCTAAACCACCAAGTTGACCAAGAGACGAATAAAGGAGCATAGAAGGTCAGAAAAGAGCCTCAAGATCATAGGAAAACTCTTGTAATCTTCGCGCAACCAAATACGTGTTCGGTTAAGGTTTCTTTTCTTTAATTGTTTGTATATAAAACCGTGTGTATTTTTACAATGACTATTGGCTGATACCTTTAGGTATCAACCATGTTTATGAAGATTTAATGTTTGGTTTGTTTATCTCGATTGCTTATTTTATCGTTGATTATTGATTATGTTTATCAATTTATACTTGTTTACGTACTTAAGTATGTGACCTATCATTTAACTGGGTCTAGTCTTACATATTTAATGCGCTGCAACTTCGGTATTATTTGGGCATAGGCTAAGAGTCTGGGATAGCTCTCCATATTGCAATTTATATATCTAGAATCATAGGATCACAAATATTAACCTATCATTGCCTTTAGTTTAGTGAGCTTAGTTGATCCATAATGTGACCCTGGTATCAACGAGTACGTTCTTATTTCATTGGTAAGGACTCGGATAGTAGACTACTAGTATATAAAGAGCCGTTAAGCAGTAAGTAGGTAAAGTCTCCATGAGCTAAGGTTTAGTAAGAGCACCATTATTAATCTCCTAATATAGATTATAATCAACAATTGCTTGCTTTATGCGGATGCGTCTAATTGTGACAGAATTAGCGTGTCTAGGTCTTAGGAAGAAGTACCGCCTAAGTCTAGGAATGATAGGCCCTTCGAGATAAGTCAATCGTTGCACTAAATAAAAAAACCTACATTTTATCAGATTATTCATGGTTTATACGTTTTCCTTACATTAGTGTTTGTCCGCTCCTCTATCGTTTGTTTATCTTCTTGTGTGTGTTTATTGCTTTACTTGTCATCAAAATCTTAGGTCAGATACCCAAAACTGTACCAGTCTCTCAGGCTGAAACCCTCCTTTTTTGCATTAGTTTTAGGTTTAACTTAGATGACTACAATACTAACAGAATTAGTAATTAACGCTCTCGCTCTTAGTGATCAACACCCTACTTACCAATGTAGCTACATCTGATCGGGTACACTGCCCGTTAAAGTGTTGTTTTTAGGTATAGTCAACATTAAATATATAGTAAAACTTGATACATACAATACCTACTCACAACGACACATCAGCGGGAGAACTTGAAGAAATTCAAGATGAAGACATATTATAACACCCTAATTTTTGACATATAGCAGCGGAAGCTAATCTGGGGTATTATTTCATAGTACAACAGTCATAATCATAGAAAACGACTCAAAAGAGACGTTTTTAAAAGATAAGTTATCATTCATTATTTCATCAGAGTTTTTACAAACAAAGGTCCCAAAATCTACATGAAAACATAAAGTTTGAATGATAACAGCTTAGCCATCTTCAAGTCCGTACCACTCCATTCCATAAGTTGCTCAAATACCTGAGATCAACATGCTAAAAAGGTCAACACAATGGTTGAGTGATATTCATAGGTTTATGGTAAACAGTTTGAATACAAGTTTAATAGTGGGTTACGTTGTTATACACCCATAAGTGTAATAATTGCAATGAGTACAATTATTATAGAAAACAGTATTATTGCCCTAAGCTCATGCACTGAGACCTTGAGATAATCAATAATCACAATAAGTTGCCCCAACGGGTGCCTTTGCCAAACACCCGCATAGTGTTTCAAATGAAGTGCGTTTGGTTACCAGAAAGTATAGGTACACCAACTGGGAAGCTCAGTCCCAAATAGATCTATTCACAACATTCACGCTTACTCCGAAAAGTAATTAACGGTTCATGATAGTGGGGTCTTAATGGAAAAAGTAAGGACTCAGGCAATAATATATCAGGATAGCATACATTTGAAAAATACTCATATTCATGGTTTATAGCATGTATCCCCCTCGCGGGTTTATGAAAACATTAGAAGATTTAAAATGCGAGGCTATGAACTCACCTTAACAGGGGAAATCTGATTGATGACAAAAGTATATCAAGTGAAAGTAACGGCTTCGTCACACAACCTGGGGTAATATGTCAAGTCTTAGTTTGATTGTTTATGTTTCACAACTTTACAGAGTTTAACATTTATATTTGATTTATTAGTTTATGGAAATATTGTATCACTGTTCGGGCCATCATAATTCAGAGGTCATGTAGTAAACGTTTGAGGAGCCAGGACACTTTAAATCGTAAATCCAGCAAACTCGTCAAAACGTATACCCAAATGAAACTCCTCACATGAAGCTCCCTAGTAACGTGATACGATAAAATTTTAAGTTTCTTCAAAAGTTAGTCGATGATAAATTACGTTAAATATATAACGTAATTGTTTTATAATGCGTCGAATCGTATGATTAATAACGATAAATGTGTCGGGTTTTAATAAAATCGAGTCTTATAATATTAATATATATTTTTATAATTTATATAAAAATATTATATTTTATATTTTTAAGAATACAAAAATGGCAATATATACCCTTGGTTTATAAACTTTTACAAGTTTAGTCCTTTATATATAAAGTATATATAATTTAAACCTTTAACTTTAGAACTTGGAAAAATAGGTCCTTATAGTTATAACTTTAGAATAATGACATTTTCAGCCCCTCTAGTTATAAATTTCAGAAAGTTACGATATATACCCCTATGCATGAAAACATTTGCAAATCAAGTCCAAAAAGCCATGCAAGCTTATTTTAGGGTTCCAAATGATATTTGCAGGTTATAGCTTATTAGAATAAGCTAAAATAAGATGTTCTAACGTAACAAAAGTTTAGAAAAAGGATTCGTTAGCTAGAAAATCAAAACGGGTCGTTTTTAGGGTTTTAACCAAAAACACATGGGTTTGAGGATTCAAGGCTTTAACAAGAGTTCATATATGATCTTAAGAGTATTATGAACATTCTAATACATATATTATCTAGAACTTATTGAACAAGATTCTTGAGCTTACCTTAAGCTTAAAATAGGTCGAAATAGGGTTTTCGGGTTCGTACCCCTAGTAACGACTTCAAGGGTTCTTTTCTCTTGATTCTTGGCTTCTATTTTGAGCTTAAGGACCTTATACTTCTTCCTTGGCTGAGCTAGAACTCCATTTGTAATGAAGATTTGAGGTGTGTTTGAATGGGTGTGCATGTTTCGGCTTTATATAGGGTTTGAAACCCTTGGTGCCCAAGTTTTATTGGTGGCTAAGGGTCAAGGGTTATAGAGTGGTGATTAAGGGATGCTAGGTGATGAGTATTGAGGGCTAGAATGGTAGCTAAGTAAGGTGGGGGGTGTTAGAGGGGGTTCGGCTACATAGGAGTGACAAGGAGGTGATCATGCAACTTGGTGGCCAAGGGAGGTGAATAAGGTGCTTGTAAGGTGATAGGGTGGCTGCTAGGTGATGTAATGGTGATGCAAGGGAGGTGCTTGAGGTGCTTGGTTGCTTAAAATGGGTAAAAATGAAAATAAAGGGGTGTCGGGTTTGGTTTTGGTTCGGCTTAGGGTTTAGGGTTTTAAAATGTAGATTAGGATTAGGATTAGTGATAGTTTAAGGTTTAGTATTAGTGTTAGGATTAAGGTTTAGGGTTTAGGATTAAGGTTTTTAGTTTTTAAGGTTTAGGGTTTAGTTTTAGGTTTAAAGTGAAATTAGGGTTTTAGGGTTTTGTTTAGGGTTTTAGATTAGGGTTTTAGGATGACTTAGGGTTTAGGTTTAGTATTTAGATGTTGTGCATTAAGTGCTTGTACCTTGTGCTAAAGTTGTGGTAAAGTTTAAACATGGTTTAGGAGCTTAAATGACCTAATTAGGTTTTTAGGCATGATTAGCTTGTACATTGGTGCCTTTATAAAGTGTAAACTATGGATTTATAGGAGGGAAAAGATATTCAAATGTTGTGTATTGATACTTGTACACATGCTTTAGGGGCTTGCACATTTATTTTATATGTATACATTACATATAATTAGGGTTTTGATATAGATGTTAACGGATAAGGTCTGTTTTGATAAAACATTGTAAATGGTACGTTAAATGGAGAATGTACTTGGTAAAATGATATTAAGATATAGACTTGACATATTAGGACGTTTACATGATATAAGCATAAATATAGATGGCATTGGTGAAGGTTGCGTGAGCTCGTTTACTTTAGAGATGCAAGTTACGTTGCATAATGAGATAAAGCAAAAATTTCCCTGTAAAAAGGTGGTATATATATAATAAATGGATATTACAGTGCATCTAATTTAATAGATGGATAATTACATTGATGAAAAATACGGGTTGTTATAGTCTCCCTCCCTTAAAATAAATCTCGTCCTAAGATTTAGTTGGATGCCAAAGTGATGTTTGAAAACAGATGTGGATACTTGGCACAAATTTGATCTTTGTGTTCCCATATAAGTTATGGTCCTCTTTTAGAGTTCCATCTTACTTTGACTATAGGAATACAACTTTGTTTTAGTTTCTTGACTTCTTGATCCATGATTTCTACTAGTTCTTCCACAAAGTTGAGTTTGTCATTGAGTCGAAGCTCTTTCATTGGAATGACAAATGATTCGTCAGATAAGCATTTCTTTAGATTAGAAACGTAGAAAGTACTGTGGATATTACTAAGCTCTTTAGGAAGCTCAAGTTTATATGCCACTGGGCCAATCCGTTCAAGGATTTTGAAAGGTCCAATGTACCGAGGGTTAAGCTTTCCTCGTTTTCCGAATCGGATGACACCTTTACGATGTGACACTTTTAACATAACATGATCTCCAACTTGAGATTCAAAAGGCTTTCATCTTATATTGGCATAACTTCCCTGCCGGTCTCTTGCAGCTTGCAAGCATTTTCGAATTTGCACTATCGTTTCGGTGGTTTCATGGATTATTTCTGGTCCTGTAAGTTGAACATCTCCAACTTCGGCCCAACAAACAGGTGATCTACACTTTCGACCATAAAGTGCCTCAAATGGTGCTGCCTTAATACTGGCATGGTAACTGTTATTGTAAGAAATATCTACTAATGGTAAGTGTTTTTCCCATCTTTTTCCAAAATCTATAACACGGGCTCGAAGCATGTCTTTAAGTGTTTGGATGGTCCTTTCACTTTGTTCATCGGTTTCAGGATGATAAGCCGTACTCATGTCTAATTAAGTACCCAAAGCACTTTGTAATAATTGTCAGAATCTGGATGTGAAATGACAATCACGATCCGAGATGATGGATATTGGCACTCCATTCCGGGAGACTATTTCTTTGATGTATAACCTTGTAAGGGTTTCCATACTATCTGTCTCTCAGGTTGGGATGAAATGTGCGGATTTGGTTAGGCGATTGACAATGACCCAAATTGTGTCATGTCCGTTTGAGGTTTTGGGTAGTTTTGTGATGAAATCCATTGTTATTCTCTCCCACTTCCACATAGGAATCTCCAGTTGTAACAGTAAGTCAGATGGCTTCTGACATTATGCTTTAACTCTAGAGCATGTTAAACATTTGCCAACATACTCAACGATGATTGCCTTCATGTTAGGCCACCAATAGAGTTTCTTTAGACCCTGATACATTTTGTCAGAACCTAGGTGAATGGAATACTTCAATTTATGGGACTCATGCATGATCAAGTCTCTCAGATTACCAAAGAGTGGTAACCAACTTCGATTCTTGATACATAAGGTTCCATCAGGATGTATTTCAAATGATTTGTCCATACCTCGTAAGTTTTCAGCCTTGATGTTTTCTTCTTTGAGAGCTTCAGTTTAAGCTTTGAGAATTTGTGATGGTAATTTTGGATGAATGGTCATAGCTAATGATCTAACTCGGAGTGGTTTGATTCGTTCCTTCCGGCTTAAGGCATCTGCTAC
>BQNB010032228.1:3095-36442 GCA_026074375.1 Tanacetum coccineum | reverse complement strand
TGACTTATGTGATCAGTATACATCTCAGTGATAGATTCTAGTTCTCCTATGTAACCAAGTTCTTTGATGAAAGTGACAATTTCTTTATAAGATAGTGGTTTAACAAACTCTTGATTAGGAAGTCTAGGACAAATTGGGAGAACTTCATGAAATACTTCTACTCTAACTTTAAACTTGTTTTTATCAAGCTAGAACTTGTAAGATAAGGATTCTTTGATTTTGGAGATGGTAAACCAAAATTGATGCATGTAGATCTCCGGGATGTCAGCACTAACTAAGAAAGCTTTATAGCAGGGAGAGACTTTTAGAGTATCCATAACAACTTGATATGTGGCTTCTTTCTGAGTCTTTGTTGGCTCAATCCTCATGTTGCACTTGCCAATCATAGACAACACCTCCTCCTTTAGTGCAACCAAAAGCATCATCAAGAGCACATTTGGTTTGTGAGTAATAAGTAGATTCATGATTCTACTAAGAATAGTCCAATACAATTTATATACAAATAAATATATATATCACTGATTAGCCATTTTGATCATGTTGATGAGATTGATTTAGATGTAAGACTAGTTATTATAGTAGGAGATTACTCGGACAAAAAATCAACTTAGAAAGTCAACGATCCAAATAATGGTCAAACTATGACAAATAATCATTACAGATTAGAGATTAATCCAAGTAAATCATACTATAAGCATTCGTAGATCAAATAGTTTCACCCCCCAAAATATGTATAATTTGGCTAGAACTAAATCATGTGGCAGAATCGGCTAGGGAGCATGGCAAAACTGGCTAATGTTAAAACATGTGCCAATATCGGTTAGGCTTAGAAAAATTGGCAAAATCGGCCAAGCATTATGGTGTCAATATTGGTTGGGCATTTGTGTCAATATCTGCCAGGCATTTATGTCAATATCGGACAAGCTTTAAGCCTGTGGCAATATCATCCAAGCTTAACCTGTGGCAATATCGGCCAGGCTTAAACCTATGGCAGTTTTGGCCAAGCTTTAAGGTGGCAATCTTGGCTAGCAAATATTGGCAAAATCAGGTAGTTCTAAGATGTGGCAGAATCAGCTAAGCTTAATTTTGAGGTAAAATCGGCTAAGATACAAACTACCTTTTAATTTGAACCACACATGCTTAATTAATTACTAGCACGATTTCTAGCAATCCTAACAACATATGCGGCCTTTTATCACAATTTAACACAAAGATACCACTTATATGATTATTTTTGACACATAACCATACTTTTAAGCCAAGAATTCTAAGATAGATGTTCTCCTAATATAATAAGCACACTAACACATATAGGAACATAACACATAGCTTATAACCACAAACCTATGAACTTTTACACATCCTTCTTGATTTTTCGAAAACACAATCAAAGAATCAAACTGTTTCAAAGAGTACTCTAGACCCCTAAGGCATCAAAACCCCCTTATCAATTAGACAAAAACACCACTTTTGATTTTCAAGAACCCTAGACCAATTTCTAGAGATTTAGAACAAAAAACGAGTGTAATAAGCTAATTCCTTTTAATTAGATGATGTTTAGGGTATAAGAAACATGTTTGTAGTTTACCTTATGGATTGAACACACATAATATTTATGGTTCTTGATCTAGCCGATTTTGACAAGAGGAAAGTTATAAAATTTTTGAAATGGTGAGTGTCAAAACCGGTGGTGGGTTATTTTTGTTTAAAAACTTTATGCTTTTGGCAAAACTGTCCCCTGTGGTTTATAACACTTATCATTTTTTCTTTTAAGTTTTTCTTATCACTTAATTTCTTTGGTAAATGACATATTTAGTCCCTCTAGTTGCTACAAACTAGTCTAAGCCTTTTATTTTGCAATCGAGACCCTAAAGGAGTTAACAGATAACATATAAAGCCCATAATGAGTTAAAATCAATTAACTCCCCTTTTATTATTGATTCGTTATTATCGAAAACCTTTTGCGTTTGTATTTTCAAATGATTTTGAGGAAGATTATTTGACACTTTCTCCCCCTTAAATAATGACCCGTTTTCTATTTAAAGAGCTGTAGTCATTGTTTGAGAGTGCAAATTGTCTTTGAAGATCATTTTCTGATGAAACATGGAGATGATTAATTTTGTTTTAAAATTCAACACCTACAAAAATAAGATTTCTCTTATTTTGAAAAAATAAATGCACTGACACGTATACTTATTTTCAGAAAGCACGGGTTGTGTAGCAAAGTATACACAAGCCATTGTATGAATATTAAATAATTCATACCTGAAAAATTCAATTCTCGTTATGAGGACAAGTTTTTTTTGTAGAAATACTTGCCTTTAAAATGATGACCAGGTTGCTATCTGAAATAATAGCAAACCATTGACATGTTTTGAAAACATTTAGAACTTCTGTCCGAACTTTATTTACAACTAAGTGTCATTGTTAAATCACATTTCTAGGGTCGTAAATATTATCGATTCCATAAGACTTGTTAGAATTATATATTTTTGTATTTTTGTATTTTTTATTTTTGTATTTGGTTTTCTGGTTATATATATATGTATTTACATATAGTACATAGGATATGTGAAGAGTTACCACCATTACTCTACCTCTTCTTCTACCAGATTTTTCAGAGTCTTAGGAGACACGTTTTTAAGTCCAAGCTTGTCTATCAAGATGTTGAATCGTTCTCAGGGCAAAGCTTTGGCGAAGATGTCTGCTAGTTGATATTCCTTTCTGAACGAAAGTAGAGTTCACACACTCCATTTGCACTTGCTCATTAATAATGTGGTATCCCACATCTAATATACTTGGATTTCAAGTAATTGAACATTGTTGCTGCATATAGCGACTCGCACTCTTGTTTTATCATAGTACAAGGTATCTTATTGAATATTGAAGCCATGTCTGTTAGTTGTGGATCTCATCATAAGATTTGAGATATACACCCAGATTAAAGCTTATATATTCATCCTCTGTACTGGAGTAGCTAGTACCTCTTTTTCTTTTTGATGACCAGCTAAACAAGTTTATCCTTCCAAGAATTTTGCACTTTCTATGGATTTGCTTAGTCTAGTATCTTTGACACCCGGCAGTGGTCTAACTTCTTGCATATGCCTGTTAGAAGTATGCAAGAATCTTTCGAATACCAAAGACCCATATCAATGGTTCCTTTCATGTATCGAAAGATTCGCTTACCTTCATGTAAGTGCTTTTCGGTAGCTTTGCCAATATCTAGGTAATTCATGCACAATACAAATACAAGGTTGGAAGATTATAAATTTATTTCTTACTCATTGGATGGTTTGTATTTTTGTTTTTCATATACCATTTGAGGAGTATGTGTGCTAGTTTGAATCTATTAAATTTTTTTTTTGATTTTTGTTATCTTTTAACTTTATCTTTTTTAATTTTATTTTTTTTGCTGGATGTGTAACGATACCATTAAGGAATACCAATCATACCACTGTAATATGTAGGATTCAATGGTTTCCAGGTAGATCTTCTTCCAGTTTTACTTTTTTCTACCAATTAGGGTGTTTAACGGGATCACTAAATAGCGTTACCACATTTTTGATTATTTCAAGAGCAATAATTTAGACTGGTTAATAAAAGATTGCCCTCTAGGGACCTTTGTATATATTTTGAAGCCCAGAAAGGAAAGACATTTTGCCCATCATAGCATCTTTAATTTAGAAGTTGTTATTTTAGCAAATTCATCACACTTTGCCAGGATTAGTAAAGGCAAATATTATATCATCGACATAAATATTATATCATCTTTAATTTAGTGTTGGATCGACTGCACCTTTGTAGAATTCTTGTGATAGTAGAAAACTGGACAACATATCATACTGTAGAATAATCTTATCACAAGTATGGAATGATTACTTAGAGTTTTAGAGAGAGAAAGAGGTGGTTGAATGAACACTTAGAGAGAGAAAGAAAAACATGTAATATTAGCTTAGTGAAAATATGACAAATGAGCAACCAACACCCACTCCAAGCTAAGGAGAGGGTTTATATATCCCAACCAAGGCCGGCCATGGACTCTTAGTGGGCTTGTCCATGGGCCTTTGGCCCGGTTAGCTTATTATCTTAACTTAATAACTTACTACGAGCTATGAATGACTATATTGGTAGTGACCGACACTTTTTTGTATTTCTAACAATCTCCCCCTAAGGGAGGTCACTCTAATTTACAAATATTTTAAACTTAGCATACTATGCTTTTACTTCGGTCTTGAGCTCGTAGTCTTGAACTTTTATTATTATCTTGTGATTTGTTATAGTGATTATAGACTTTGGATTTGAGCAAGTTCTTTTGTCTTGACATGGATGTAATCTTTGAGCTTCTTGAGATCATCAACCAAGCATAATCTCATATTGCCATCTTGTAGACTTTTCCATCTCGTGCACTTGTGACGTCTGGACCGACATGCTCATACCTTTCTTGATTTGATAGTATTGAAAAGCTTTACTAATGCATCTTTCTTGAATTTCTTTAACTTTAACACTCTGTCGCTTCAAGAAGGACGTATGGTATCAGAGTAGCGAAAGTCTTGAAACATGTACTTGAGCTTTCATGATGTCTTTATATTTGTCGGTCTGGTATGAGCATGTAGTTATGGATCTTGTGAGTCAACTGGAATCAGGTACCTTTACCACTATCTTTAAATATCCTGCATTAAAATAGTTAGCAATAAAGCAAGGGGACGAATATGGCTTTGTCATTCGCCCGTGGTTGGTTGGTGAGTGACCTTTTGAATCATGCAGGATATGTCGACCTTTGATCAAGGCTAGACTAATTTAAGAAGAATCTCTTTGACAGGATTTCCAGCTGAAGTATCAAATCTTTATAACACATATGTATTAGATTTATCAAACTCAGCATGTTCTCATTATCGAAACGTCTCAAAGCAGACAGCACGATAAGAGTGAACCAGCGAGTCAATATCTTACTGATTAAAATAAAAATTGATTTGAAAATCAATCGAAGTGTCACTTGCAGAAGTGGTTTATGACACATACGTTGTTTTAAGCATTTCATTTTATTAATCATCGATCCATAACCTGGAAAAAGTTTGATTCTTATAGAATCGCACCATTGTTTCTTTCCAGTTATCACTAGTTTAATTCATACAGAATCGCACAAGTCACCTACCATGAGCTTGTTTGATGTTGGCTCAAGAAGGATTTCCATCTTCATCGTGAACGAAGTCACTCAGATGTTCTGGCACAATCACAAGGATAATGCGTAGGACTCTTAATATGTTAACTTGTTATTCACATTGTGTGAAATAGCAAGCATAATTTGACAAGTGTCCTAATGAGATTTATTGATGATCTCTTGGCTCTAGACTCAATGTGCACTTTGTTTTAGTGATTGGAGGCTGGAGCAGACTGCCACCTTTTCAATATCAACTAACTCGGAGTGAGAAAGTCGATAGAAATACGTGTAATCTCCGTGAGAAATAAAACAAGAGTCTGTTGAGAGACCTTGAGTGGCTAGGGGGGCTGTGCATAGCGTCATTGGGTCCATGACTGTCTTCAATGTCAGACAACACCTTAGTGTTTCTGACAGATTATGTATTGACCTGGTTTCTGCCTAAGTGTATAGAGGGCTTCTTTCTTTTCACCCTTTATCCTTACATTTCTTTTTCATTCTTCAACCCCTTCAATGCTTACCGAGACTTCATAACTAACACCTTGTTGGGTTTGTTCCAGTGTTAGCTCCATCTCAGTCGGCATTATTCCCAATTCTCACTTTTTCTCCTTTTGTATCATACCTAAGGACTTCTACACTAACTAGTGGATATCCCTGGGTAGATCCCTCTGGTTCTGGTTGGATCATGGGATTTGAATACCTATACCTAACCGCCTTATAACTCCAGAAAATTAATAACATGGTCGGTCTTTTAGGGTATTTCATCATAATCGACACCAAAATCATTAAAAAGTTCAATCAAAGTGTTTAATATAGATATCAAAAAGATTAACACTTTAAGAGTTTTCATTATCACTGAAAGGCTCCCCCTTAACAGGTGCATCATAATCATAGTACATGATAAGGGTTGGAGTGCATTAAGTCCATTTCATATGATCACATGTCAATATAACTTATTCAGTTTAATCACATTTTCTCCCCTTATCCAAAATGGTAATCCCTTGATATTTTGGATATCAATTGATTAAACTTTCAGGGACAAAATGTTGCAAAATTACTATAAGGAACATGTTAATGCTCCCCCTCAAGTTTTGAGGGAATATAAGACTGTGCTGAGTATAATAATTTGAAATTTTTTGAATTTACTAAGAAATTCTTGAAAATTTTATACTCAAACACACCTTATTTTCACCATAAGTCTATACTACATTTACAAATTCACAAGTTTATGATATACGAAATGACCTTTAAGATATGAACATAATATGAGAAAGTCATATTGTTCTTTGCAGCAGTCTAAGGTCAGTTCTGTAGAGTCTACCACCGATAAACTTCTCCAAACTCCTCATCATCTTCCTTTCTTTTAGCAGCTCATTGATGTCCTTGATCATGAAATAAGCTCTTTTCTTTTCCAATGTGCTCCATCTTCTCTTCGGCAAGTACATCATGTCGATATTCTTGGTAATGTCTTTGAGCAAAGAAAGAAGTTTGGTTAACGTGCCATCACTAAACTTGTATAGTTCGTCTTAGCGCATCAACCTGTTCCTCCCGAAGTCGTCGACATAAATGAATCCTTGAGGGTCTTTGTATGGGTATACGGGTGCCTTTTTCGGAGAACTGATCTTGTAGTATCAGGCTTGGTGACGTTGATCTTCTTTTGATAACTCTCAACTCCAAGTTGAAGATCTTCGACTCGCTTTTAAATAACCAGACTTCTGGTGTACATTCTCAGTGCTATTGCGAAGTCAGCAACATCATCGCCTGAAAGATTGTTAAGCCGATTATGAACCACAAGAAGTAACATATCCTCGATGTCGTTGATCCAAAGTCGTGGAAAGTCACCTTCCTTGAATCTATAAAGTATGTTGTCAGCTCTTCGTACTACAATCTCTCCCAAGTACCCGTATCCATATTTCCTCATTACCAAGACATGAGTAACTGCCAAAATACGCTTTGTCGAATACACATCTCCCCTTAATTGCATACCTCTTACAAAGGCATAAAAGGACTTACGTTGTTCTCTCCAATATGATATGCCCTATAACGCATATTTATTATAAGCAACCTTAACAGGACTCCATATGTTTGAAACCATGTCTTCAATGCCAGGTAGATCATATTGAGCGGCCTTTGTCTTGGTAGTAGACGTCATGTACGTCATAGTCAAAATTCCTCCTTGAAGATACTTGAGATCATTGTTGATGAAGAATTCGAATGGTACTTTTTGACGTTTTCCACGTGTGATCAAAGGAAGGGGTTTGGAAAGATCAAATGGATAGTCACTACCTTCAGGATTTTCCCGATCAAGCTTTTCTGAGAGAGCCTTGTAACATTCTTTAAAATCATATTCTAATTCAGCATAATTTTTGCGTGTGCCTTTGAGAAGTCTGAATGCTGGCCCTAGCAAAGTTTCTTGAGTCAAGTTAGAGATGCTCAAACCATTCATGATAAATGCAGAGAAGTCAATAGGAGTGCTCATCAATTCATCAAAGTCCTTCAACGATTTGTCAGTCAAAGTAGAAGCTGCAAGAGTCATCAACCACTTTTGAGGTGGTCCTTCCTGCGTAGTCTTGCCAACATGCTAGTCAAGGTCAGTGGGTTCTTAAATTGGAGTAGGTTTCTTGAACCAGACACTTCTAGAAGCAGTCTCTTTCCTTGGTTCATCTTCATTGTCACCCATGTCCCTTTCTTGGTCTTGTGGCATGTCAGAATCCGCAACCTCGAACACTGGTTCCTCTGATTGAACAGACTTTTCAAAAGATCTCGGTTCAGACTTTGTGCCTTTGGAAGAGCCAGATGTAGAATCTTTCTTTTTAGGATCAGTGGTTAGTTCTGCATCTTTGCTTATCTTTCTCCTCTTTAACCCTTGGTCTGATCCAGCGGAAGGGTCTTCATCTTTATCCTTGTCTTTTTGGCCACGCTTCAATGTATACAAATCATAAGAATAGAAGAAATCTTGGTCGAGGGCGTAAGATTTTTTCAAACCATCATAGCATTCTCGGTGTTCGGGAGCCGTCAGATATGATTCACTTTTCTCCATTTTGTCGAGAAGAATCTTCTTTAACTCAAATTCAGTAAGTGTAGAAGCAGCCTCATAAGTAGATTGTGGTTGAGAAGACGCATTTGCCAGAGTAACTTCATCACGTGTTTCATGAAACAACTTTTTGATCACAGGTAGAGCGAAGTTAGACACATCATGGGGCAGAATCTGAGGCAGCTGATCTTTTACTTGCTCTTTGATTCTTGCCATGAAGGACTCTTAAAGGAAGTTTATGAATTCTTCTCTTATTTCTCCCAACATTGTGTCTAGATGTTCATCGACTAACGATGTCACTTGAGTGTGTAGAGGGTCTTTCTTAAGTTCAGCAACTTCTTTTTCCAATGCTGAGATTCTGTCGTTGAATCGAAAGACAGATGAAAAGTCAGGAAGATTAGATAGAGGATTTGTTGTTTGAATTATTGGTGGAGGAGTGGGTGTAGCCAGTATTGGTGTATGAGTGAAGGTTTGTGATGATTGAGGAATGTTTATGAAAACCGGTGATGATTCAGGGATAACAGAAACTGGTATTAAAAGAAGAGTGGGTGCCTGAGTTCTTGGGACTTCATGGTGAACAAGAACATCCAGTGGAGAAACTATTTCTGCATCAGTATGAGGAATATCTAAAAAATTTAGGAATTTTGATGCTAAGTCGGATGAGCGAGAAGAGCTGGTAACTAGAACTTCAGTCTTTTTTGTAAAAGTAGAAATCGTCACACATTAGCATTTCTTCAACACCTTGTTCTTAATAGTCTCTAAATTTTTCATTCCCTTTTTGAATTCCAGTCATTCTGCATCAGAAAACCATCTCCTTGAACAATTTTCCTGTACAGTCTCAGTGGGTTCTTCCCAATCTTGCATCTGCATCAGCAAAAATTGGTCGTAGTATCAAATCCATTCTTCATCACCTTCAGTCTCCATCATTACTATCCTAATTTCAAATCATCATCATTTTTATTCTCTTCTTGATCATCATCTTCAGATTCTTCTTCTTGCTCCGAATCTGATCTTGTTTATCATTTTCATTCTCCTCCTCGCCGCCTTCATCACTTGATACATGTTCTTCATTACTGTCGTCTTCATCATTTCCCCAAGACTCAGATTCAACTCTCAATGAAGGTCATCATTGTTTACATCGGGCAACCCCTGGTATATCATCAGTTCCTTCACTTGTGACAGGAGGTGTAATCTTTGCAACACTTGGAGGATCTTCAGCAACCGTACCCGAATCAATGGGATGTGTCTTGTGAAAGTCTCTTATGCTCTTTTTATGAACTTCTTTCATCTGAGCCTCCTTCGTCAAAGCTACATCAGATAGTAACTCTCTTCCCTTTCCATATGCTACATTAACCTTTTCCTTCTCCTTTCTTTTAGACTTAGTTTCCACAACAGGCTCTCTAATAACGATACATGTTGCTGGCTTATAAGCAGACTTATTGGAAACTATCTTCAATCTTTTGCCCTTTTTGACAGGTTCTTCATCTTCAGGGATAGGAACATTGTCTTTCTTTGATGGAGATGCTTTCTTGAACTTTCTAGCAGCCTTGGGAGGCACCGCACCTGTAGCAAATCCAAGATAAGTCTTGTAAGCTTTGCTTTCTTTCATTGCTGGACTTGTTAGATAATCAGGAAGAACGGCTTCATATTTATGAGATGCTTCTTTTCTCGAAACAAATCTAGTGTTAATGAAGTAATCGTTCTTGGAGGTGTGCATTCCAATTTTGTTTCTCCAGGAAAGTGATTTTTCTTAAATTAGGAAGTGGTGAATGATGACCTTTATGAATTGAGGGTAGTACATCTTTTCTTGCTTTTTGAATTCTTTATTATCAATATGATAGGTGAAGTCTTCCCAGAGTAACTCCACATAATCTATGTTCTTCTGAAAGTACATACCTCAAATGATTTGTGCTCTGGAGAGACGAATCTTGTCAAGACCAGTCGTCTTTCCTGATAGGATTCTGTTAATAAGAGCAGCAAAGGTTCTCTAAGGTTGATGCATCTGATCGACAACAACATCATTGAGTGAATTAATCACCCCTGTGTGACCGTGATCTCTCAAGAAAGACACAGTGTCTTCTTCGGAGTGAAGGGGATCAAAGTCTCTACCATGTACTCTTGGGAAAATCTAAAGGATATCTTTGAAGACTTCCAACGTAATCTTGAAACATTTCTTCTTATCAATCTTGAATCTGTTGAAGTCATCATGCTTGTATATGCAATTCCAGAACTGATGCATATATACTCATGACATCCAGCATTGAGATAAATGCTGGATAGCATGAATGAGTGCTAAAGTATCTAGAGTAACTAAAAATGTGGGTATCTCTTTTGGTGAAAAATCCATGAAGGATTCTTCCATGCATTTGCAGAATATTCAGAATGATTTCTCTTTGGGAACTAGTTAAGATCAAGCTTGGTTTTTTGAGACATGTATGTAAAACATGATCTAGCTAAAGTTATCAAATACATTCATATACAAGCAAATAATAAATCAAGATGGTGACAATCGAGCCATGAACAAGATTATTAATGCAAAACACGTTTTACCGCAACAGGTTGAAGGCAAGCAAATACAAGGCATACAAAATTGACACATATGCAGACTAATGCAAAAAACTGATACACACACAAACACGATACACACATTCTCATGTACCACATAGAAAATAGGCAAACTAATGAAATCAAGGCAAACACTTAAGATTTCTAAGAAAAATTATACCTAACTTAATCACATTATGACAAGATAAGGAATAATTATACTTAGGATATGATATGAACTTAATTGCCAAGATTACGAGATTAATTTAATTATAAAAAAATCACGTATAGATTGCCTATGCAACGTGTATAGATCGCCTGTTATCCTTAAATATGTATAGATCGCCTGTTATCGTTAACTATGTATAGATCGCCCTTTAAATTTGGTATGTATAGATCGCCTAAACACAAGTGTATTGATCTCATGTGTACCTACATACGTATTGATCGCCTATGTAAAAGTTATGTATTGATATGCGCTTGTAAACCGCTTGTAAAATCACTTGTATAACTATTTGTATAGATCGCCTGTACACATATCTTATGTATTGATCGCCTTTACAAGTGTCATATGTATTGATCGCATGAGTTAAATTTGACTCGTATAGATCGCCTTTGAAAATTTTCAAACTAACATATATCACTTATTTAGGTTACAATATCTAACAAATCATGGTCACATAGCATCAAGGTATCATTTTAACAACTTTCACTCACATATTAATCAAAAAATCTCGAAACTATTCAAGTTCGAACCCCATAAACACAAAAACTCATATTAGCCAAGATTACTCATGTAAACATGTAACCAAACACTCAAATGTAATCAAATATTCTTTATAGCCCTTCTTAAACCCAAACCCATGACAATTTTCGAGTTTTAACCCACTTTCAAAATTTACAAAATCAAGAATCATCCGAAACCTAAGAACGAGATAACCTTATTAAAAATTGTTTTAAACACAACATCTAGACCCTTAATATACCAAAACCCCTCAATCAATTTCACTTTTCATCCACTTTTTAAGGTGTTTCAAGTTAGGTCAATTTTTAGGGATATTGAGCAATATTCCATGAATTGGTCATATATATGGGTATTAAAACAATCTAACGTGTGTACCTTAGGTTTGAAACAAAGATTGAGCAAGTTCTTGAGGTCTTGAATTCTAGCAATGGAGGTTTGAGGGTTTATGTGAGTGTTTGTTCGTGTGTGACAGAAAGCGGGCAAGGGGGTGTTTATGTTTGAATCTATTGATATTTTGCATAAATGCCCCCTAGGGTTTAAGGTCACATTCAAATTTTCTTATAACCTTTTCCTAAGGCAAACTAAGTTCCCAAATTTTCAAAATTAGCCTTTAAATTTAGTTATCAAGAAACAAGTTCACATAATGCATTAATGCCCCACTGAGATTAAACGTATAGCACGTAAAGTCATTTTGAGTTGAAATTTGTCAACTCCCCTTTAATTATTCACCCGACACCATTAAAACCTTTTCTGATTGACACTGCATTGATTATGACGAAGATATTTGACAATGTCTCCCCAATTCAAATAATGACCCCTGTTTCTATTAAAAGAGTTGTAGTCGTTATTTGATGGTTTAAAATTGTCTTAGAAAAATGATGATTTGATGAATCTGAAAGATGATTATTTTATATTTTGAAAATTAACACCCAAGAAAATAAGATTTCTCTTATTTTGACACATAAAGCGGCACTGACACGCACACTGTACTATTTAAAAGGAAGCACGGGATTGTGTGATGCACAAATAATCACAAGCCATTTGAATGATATAAAGTAATTAGATTCCCGAGAAAATTAATATCCCATATAAGGTCAATTTGATCTTTTTAAACGACATACTTGCCTTGAAGATAGATGACCGTAGTTGCTATCCTATAAATAATAGCAAGCCATTTTGCATGTTTTGAAAAAATATTTGAACTTATGCTCGGTACTTCATTTACAGCTCAGTATCATTTTTAAAGTTACATTTCTAAACCGAAAATGTATACGATTTATCAGAAGACTTGCCAGAGATCTCTTATTTTTATATTTTTCAGATTTTTAATTTTTTCTTTTTGTTTTTATAAAATGTAAAAAGGGAAAATTCTTTTTGGATATTTTTAATGTTTTCATATATAACATATATACAGATATGAGTTACCACCACACTTCGTCTGTTTTCCTCTGCTAGACGTTTCAACGTCTTTTGGAGACATGCTTTTTCATACAATCTTATCGAGATCAAAAGTTAAATCTTTTCTCGAGGCAAAGGTTTTGTAAAGATCAGCCAGTTGGTATCATTCCAGACAAAGATAGCTCACGATTCCATTCTCCACTATCTCCTTTATGAAATAGTAGCGAATATCGATGTGCTTTGCTCTAGAGTGTTGAACATTGTTGCAACATAAAGCAATCGCACTCTTGTTGTCGCAGTATAGAGGGATCTTATTGAATTGAAAGCCATAATCTGTTAGTTGTGAATGAATCTAAAGGATTTGTGAGCAACACCCAGATAAGCAATATATTCCGCCTATGTACTCGATATGGCAGTGCTCTTTTGCTTCTTAGATGACCAGCTTACAAGTTTATCACCTAAGAACTGAGCGCTTCTCGACATACTACGTCTAGTGTCCTAACACCCCGCGTGATCCGCATCTGCATAAGCTGTGAGAGACATATCGGTATCCTTCGAGTACCATAGACCCATGTTAATGGAATCCATTACGGGTATCGAACGATCCGTTTCAAACACACACGCTTGTAAGTGCTTTTTCGGTTAGCTAGCATGATACCTTTTTGTTTGTGAGGGCACAAAAGCAGACAACATAGTTAAGGTCATGTCTATTGGCTGTAAGATACATTAAGGATCCAATCATGCCATGGTAAAGTGTAGCATCAACTAGTTTCCCCTGTAGGTCTTCATCCAGTTTCTTGGTTTCAATCATAGGTGTGTCAACAGATTCAGTAGTATTTAAGCCATATTTTTTAACGATTTCAGAAGCATATTTAGATTGGTTTATGAAGATGCCTCTGGGACTTTGAGAAATTTGTAATCCTAAAAAGAATGACAATTCTGGCCCATCATTGACATCTTGAAACATAGAGTCACTTATATAAAGCAAACTCAACACACCTAGCATTATAGTTGATGCAAATATAATATCGTCAAAATAAATTTTGTACCAGTAATAGTCATTTACCAGCAATGACGTTGTGAAGAGTTTCAGGATCAACTGCACCTTTAGAGAATTGTTAAGAGATAAAAAAAAGCTTGACAGCATATCGTACCATGCACGTGGTGCTTGTTTGAGACCGTAAAGGGCCTTTTTGAGCTTATACACATGCGATGGGTTGTCCTGGTCAACAAATCCTTCTGGTTGTGAAACGTAGACCTCTTCTTTAAGCTCGCCATTTAAGAAAGCCGTTTTGACGTCCATTTGGTAGATCGTCATATTCTTATGAGCGGCATTAGCAACGAAGATATGGATGGCCTCTATTCTAGCAACCGGTGCAAATGATTCCTCGAAATCGATACCCTCTTCTTGTCTGAATCCTTGAGCAACTAGTCGAGCCTTATTCTTTAGTACCCCGCCAGATTCATCTGTTTTGACCTTATAAATCCATTTGAGTTTGATCAAGAACACGTTGTCTGGACATGGCACCAATTCCCAAACTTTAAGTCTTTTAAATTCATGAATTTCTTCTTGCATTGCATCGATCCATGACGGTTCGGTCATTGCTTGTTTGAAGTTCTTTGGTTCTACTGAAGTTAGGAAGGCATCAAAATAACACCACATGGCGTCAGTGTGTAGTTGTTTTCTGGTGGAGACAGAACGAGAAGGATCACCGATCACGTTTGCTATAGGATGATCCTTAGTCCATCTACCAATGTGTTCCAATGGAGTGTGGAGTTGTCTCACATTAGATGATGATCCATGAGAAGTCGAGTCTTCCATTAAAGATTCAATAAGAGATCATCATAAATGTTGGTGTTTTTGTGGATTCTTTAAAACCTGAGATAATATTATAGAATGTTTCTTTGTTCTTGTAATGTTAGAATACTTGTTGATGGAGCATCCTGGTCAATTAAAGTAGACATAGGCGAATCAGCTAATACTTCAACTCTTAGAGCGGGAGCTTCTTGAACTGGAGATACAGCAATTGGTGGAGGGTTAAAGTATTCACGACACGTTGTGTTGAAACAAACGAATCCCAGTCATCACTTATTGTGTGGAAATACAAAGGTTGTTGAGAAACAGGGATTGACACGAGTCCTGTTCTGTATGTAGCAGGAGTCATATATTGAAGCCCGGGTCCTGAACTGAATTGTTCATAAGCCATAGTTGTTAGCTCATCGAACATCACATGAATTGTTTCAGTAATTATCCGAGACATTCTGTTATAGATTCTGAACGCTTTCTTTGCAGGCGCGTAACCAACGAAAATCCTAATGTCTGCTTTTGCATCAAATTTACCCAGATCGTCATGGTCCATTATGGGAGGAATACACAGAGAACCAATGACAAGCAAGAATGATAAGTCCGATTTTCGTTGTCTTTCTTGCATAGCATCGTAGGAGTTTTGGTTGAAATCTGTGAGCATATCAAAGAACGGTTTTGGGTGTAATAAGCTGTATTGATAGCTTTGGCCCAGAGAAATAATAGAGCTCTAGAAAATATCAGCATAGTTCGAGCAGCTTCTACAAGAGTCTAATTCGCCTTTCGACAACACCGTTCTGCTGAGGAGTGCGAGCTACATAAGTTTGATGCGTGATGCCAACATTTTCATACCATTCACAAAGTATCTGATTGACAAATTCGGTTCCATTATCTGTTTGAACATTCCGGACAGTGGCTTTCAAACGAACTTGTATGTTTTTATAGATTTGATAATAGCTGCAGGTGCTTCATCTTTTGTCTTTAAAAATCTAACCCAGGTAAATCTTGAGTAATCGTCGACTATCACTAAGATATACCTTTTTCCCGTTAATACTAGCCACACGTATCGGGCCACACAAATCCATATGCAAAAGATATAGTTTCTCTTGGTTAGTGTCTTCAGCTTTAGGTTGATGAGAGGATTTCTTGCTTTTTCCTAATGAACATGCTGAACACAAATGATCTTTCTGAAATTTAAGTCTAGGAATTCCTCGTGCAAGACCGTCTTTAGCTAGCTTGTTTAAAGTACCGAAGTTGAGATGTGATAATCGACGGTGTCATAACCATCACTTAGTCTTTGACGCTTTGGATAGAAGACAGATCGAAGATGATTGAAGCATGTCATCAAGGGAAATTGTGTACAAATTTTTGTTACGGGACCCCGAAAGTAGATCAACACCTTTTAAATTGCGAATGAAGCAAGCGTTTTTCCGAAATGTAACTTCAAGATCCGCATCACAAAATTGTCCAACCGAAAACAAATTATGTCCAAGCCCCTCAACGTAGTATACCCTTGAGATAACAACATTTCCCAGCTGATAGTCACCATACCCCCATAATCCTTGCAATCTGGTCGTTCCCGAATCTAACAGTACCCATAAATTTGCTAACAAAGTTCATGAGCTGAGAACGATTCCCTGTCATATGTTTTGAACATTTAGAGTCCAGATACCAGAGTACAATCTGGACAACCTGTCATGAGAAGAGAAGAAGACGATGGGATATCTATTGCATTGGATCCCCAAGTTTGAATTGGGTTCCATGGCTAGCATTTTTAGATTCTACAAACTGTAGCTGTTTTTAACTTGAACCAATGGTTTCTTAACCATTTTTGGGTTTCCTGCAATAGACTTTAATCTCTGGTTTTTGTATTTCATCTGAGTGGGAAGAAACATTCTTTCAATCTGTGATCCGCTTGTACAAACAAATCCCTTACTTCATATTATCTTCCTATGAATGAATCTCTGAACTTTTACACTCTATCATTCGACTAAATCTTAGGACGAGATTTCTTTAAGGGTGGAGACTATAACAACCCACAAATTTCACCAATGTAATATCTCTCTGTTATATAATATATCACTTTTTCCCAGGGAAATTTTTGCTTTAATCTCTTAATATGCAATGTAACTTGCATATCTAAAGTTAACAAGCTCACGCAACCTACCTATGGCAATCCTATCTTCATATATGTCAAGCAAACATCATAATATGTCAAGTCAATATCTTAATATCATTATTACAAAGTACATTACTCATATAATGTACCATTCGCAACGTTATATCAAAACAAGCTTTAAACCGTTATCGTATATCTTTAAACCCTAATTCCATGAAAAGATAATATCTAAAGTGAATGCACAAGCTACTAAAGCACAAGTACAAGTAATATAACATCTTATTTGAATATACTTTCCCTCCAGAATAAGGTACAAGTCCTTTAAAGCATAATGTACAAGTCATTAATGCACGACATCTAAAATAGCCGTTTTACCTCCATTTTCCTAAGAATCTTGTACAATCCATCAAGTACAAGTTACAAGCAAGTCATACACTTCATTTACATTCCATAATCATCCTCATTTCATAAGATTTCATGAAATGAAACCTAGAAACCCTAACCCGAGCAAAATACTACACCATGACCCGTTTCTTGGTTCTTATCCATTTTTAACCTCAACCATTATTCAAATAAGTTGTAATAACATAAATTACAACATTATAAATCACATTCGATCATTACATCATCATTTCAACAACAATGTACAAGAATTATACCTAGAAAACCCTAAACGAACCCTAATTTAAACCCAAACCACCTATCAAATCTTGTTGTAAACTCTTAATACAAGTCTTATGATCATTAATCTATCATTTCTAATCAAGTGTACACAAATTATAAACAAGAAAACCCATTTCGAGCCCTAGTTAACCTGCGACCTCCATTTTTGCAATTTAACCCATTTTTAAAACTACTCTTGCAACCAAGCACCATGGTGACTCACCTAATTGCCTCCCTAAGCAGCTTACCATGCTACTTAATCCATTTCTTGTCTAGAAAAGAAGCCACATCTTCCCTTGCTCTGATCTCAAAGCTTAGTCGCGACACCCCCATGTTCCATTACAACTCATTCTTGCTAATCCATTGCATTACATGATTCATCCATAGCTGCCGACATTCAACTCTAGCTAATCCACATGTCATAGCTTGAGCACAAAGTCACCTTGGCCTACCAAGATAAAGGTTACTGGAAGAACCCCCGCCCTTCCCTTTCCCTTGGGTGGTGTTGGTGGGGGGGGGGTGGGGGGGGTCGTGGATGTGGAGGGGGGTGTGCGGGGGGGGGGGGGGGGGTGGGGTGGGGGGGGGGGGGGGGGGTGGGGTGGGTGGGGGTGGGTCCGTGGGAATGAGGGGTGTGGGGTTGGGTGGGTGGGGGGGTTGGGGGTATTGGGGTGGGAGTTGGGTGCTGTTGGGGGTGGTGTGTGAGGGGGGGAGGGGTGGGGGTGGGGCGGGGGGTGGGTGATGGGTGGGAGGGTTAGGGGTGGTGGGTGTGGTGGGGGGTTAAGAGTCGTGTTTTTTGTTTTGGTGTATTGTATTGTTATTATGGGGGGAGGGGTGCTTTGGGGGAGTGGGGGGGGGATTTATGGGGGTTGGGGGTTGTCATTGGGTTGGGGGGGGGGGGGGTGGGTTGGGAGGGAGGGGGGGGGTGGGTGAGGGGGGTGGGAGGGTTTGGGGTGGGGGGTGGGTGGTTTGGGGGAGGGGGAGAGGGGGGGGGGGGGGGTGGACGGTGGGGGGAGTGATTTTGGGGTGGGGTAGAAATGGGTGGGCGGTGTTTGTGGGGGGGGGGTGTGGGGGTGGGGGAGACCCGGGGAGGGTGGGGGGTTACGGGGGTGGTTGGGCAGGGGGGGTGGGGGGGTTACTGGGAGGGGCGGAGAGTATTGGGTGGGGATAAGTTGGTTGAGCCAGTAGGGGGGATGGGGCGGGTGCTCTGATTCGTGTTTTGTGTTTTTGTTGTTTTTTTTGTTTTGAATGGTTTTTGTGACTTTTGAGGTTTGATTGGTGTAAAGCGTTGTTAATGATCGGGAGGGTTGGGAGGGAGTGTGTGGTGTTGGGGATAGGAGGGTTGGGGAGAGGGGAGGGTCTGTGTTGTAGTGTGGGGGTTGTGGTGGTTTGATGGTTGTGAGGCACACTTTTGCGTGGATGGGGGTTGGGGGTTGGAAGGGTTGAGGGGAGGCGGGTGAAAGTGGGGGTGTGGGGCGGGGAGGGTTCGTAGTGCGGGGGGGGGGGGGGGGGCGGGGGTGGGGGATGGGTGGGGGGGTGGTGCGTGGGTTGGGGGGGAGGGGATTGGGAGGGGGGATGGAGACGGGGTCGTGGGTGGAGGGGTTGGCGGGGTAATGTGAGTGGGTGGTGTGCGGGCGGGGTGGTTGGGTGGTTTGGGGGTTTTTGGAGGCTGGTGGGGTGGTCGGGAGGTGGGGTGGGTGTGGGGGTTTGTGGGTGGTAGGGACGGTTAGTGGTGTGTTGGGTGATAAAAATTAATAATACAACAAAAAAAAAAATTGTCTTATTTTGGGTGGCTGCAGGTTGGGGGCGGGGTAGTGAGTGGGGGAGTCTGGCTGAGTGGGGGGTTTGTGGGGATGGGGGTAGTGGTGGGGGGGGGGGGGTGGCTTGGAGGGGGGGGGGGGGTTGGAGGGGATGGGAGTTTGGGTCGGGGGGGGGTGGGGGGGGGGTAGGAGGTGGTGGGCTGGGCGGGTGAGGGGTTATGGTGTATTTTCACGGGTGGTTTGTCATTTGTCGGGGTGGGGGTGGAGGGTCGATTATGCATTGGTGCGTGCTGGGTTTGGGGGGGGGGGGTGGGGGCGTTGGGTTGTGGGGGGGGGCGCGCGGGGGGTAGGTTGGGGGCTGCGGGTGGGGTGGTCGTAGGGCGTTGTGGCGGGTAGAATGGGATTGGTTGTGTGTGGTGGGGGGAGGGGGCTTGGGGTGGGGATGGGGTGGGGGAGGAGGGGGGGGGTGTGGGGTGGGTCGGTTGGGGGGGTTGGGGGGGAGGGGGGGCGGGGGGGGGAGGGGGGGTGAAGGGGGGGGGGGGGGGGTAGTGTGGTTGGGGGGGGGGTTGGGGTTGCGTGGGCTAGGAGTGGTGGGGGTGTGTGTGGGTTAAGGTGGGGTTGGGGGGGGTCTTTTATGGGGGGGGGGTAAGGGAGGTGTGGGGGTGGGGGGGGGGGGGGTTGGTGGTGAGGGGAGCGGGGGGCGGGGGGGGGGGGGTGGGGGGGGGCTCCGGGTTGTGGGTTGTGGGGCGGGGGGGGGGGTGGGGGCGGGGGTGGTGTGGGGGTAGAGGGGTTTGGGGGTGGGTGGTGTGTGCGTGAGGAGGCATGTGGGGTTGGGGGGAGGGGGGGAGTTGTGGGGTTGGGGGGGGGGTTGGTAATGGGGGCCTGGCGTGGGGGGGGGGGGTATGAGGTGGGGGGGCGGTTGTTCTTGAGGGGAGGGGGTGTGTGTTGGGTTGGTGTGGTTTGGGGGGTGTGGGTGGGTGTGTTTGGTGGGGTTGGGGGGGGTGTGAGGGTTTTGGGGGGTTGGGGGGTGTGGGGGGGGGGGGGTTGTTTGTGGGGTGGTGTCTTGTATAGGGGTGTTTGTTGGCATGGTGGGGGTGAGGGGTGGTGGGCTGGGGGCGGGGGTTGGGTGGGGGGGGGGGGTGAGATTTCGGGGGGGGGGGGGGGGGTGCGGTGGGGGGGGGGGGGGGGTGGGGCGGGGGGGGGGGGGGGGGGGGGTGGGGGGGTGCGGTGGTCGTGGGGGGGGGGTGGGTGGGGGGGGGATGGTATGGATGGGTGGTTGTAGGTTATGGGGTGGGGGGGGATGGGGGAGGGTGGGTGGTGGGGGGGTGTGGGTGAGGGGGGGTGGGGGTGGGTAGGTAGGGGAGGGGAGAGGGTGAGGGGGGGAGGGAGGTATGGTGGGGTGGGTCGGGGTAGGAGGGTGGGGGGGGTTGGGGTGTGTGGGGGTGGGGGGCTTAGTGGTTAGGGTAAGGGGGGGGTCCGGGTGGGGGGGGGTGGGGGGTGGGGGGGAGGGGGGGGGGGGTGGGTGCGGGTCGGGGGTGGCGGTTGGTGGGGGGAGGTGAGGGGGGGGGCGGGGGGGGGGGGGGTGTTGGGGGTGGGGGGGGGGGGGTGGGTGGGGGGGGGAGGGGGGGTGGGGGGGGGGGGAGGGACCACTGTGCGAAGGTGGAGAAAGGTAGGGGGGGGGGGGCGATGGGGGGGGGGGGGGTTGGGGGGGCGTGCGGGGGGGGATTGGGGGGGGTGGGGGGGTGGGAGGGGGGGGTGGACGCTGGGGGGGTGCTAGGGGGGGGGGTGGGGGGGGGGGTGGTGTGAAGGGGGTTGGGGGGGGGAGGGGAGGTTGGGGGGGGGGGGGGGGGGAGGTGGTGGTAGAAGGGGAGGGGTGTTTTGCGCGGGGTTGGGGGGGATTAGGGAGGTGGGGGGGAGGGAGGTTGGTGGGGGGGTGGGGCGTGTGGGACGGGGGTGGGGGGGGGGGGGCGTTGGGGGGGGGTGGGGTAGGGTTTAGTGAGGGTCGGTGGGGGATGTGGGTGGGGGGTGGCGGGCTCCGTGGTTGGGTTGGTGTAGGGGGGGGGGGGGGGAGGGGGGGGGGGGGGGGGGGGGGGGGGGGTTGGGGGGGCAGTGGGGGCGGGAGGGGGGGTGTGGTGGGGTGGGTGGGGGGGGTGGTGGGGGGGATCGGGGGGGTGTGGGTGGGGGTGAGGTGAGGCGGGGGGGGCGGAGGGTGGGGTGTGTGCAGGCGGGGGGGACGGGGGGAGTTGGGGGTTTATGAGAGGGGGCGGGGGGGGCAGGGTGTGGGGGGGTGGGTGGTGGTATGGAGGTTTTGAGTGTGGTGTGATTTTTGCTTTTGCCCAAATTGGGTAATTGGGTTCGTATTTGCTTTTTTGTGGTTTTTGTTTTAGAGTAAGATTTTTTGCCTGCCATTGATTGTTTATGGTAGATGCTTTGTATTTGATTTTATTAGTTGTTGGAGTTCTTTGTTGTTTAAGGTTGAGGTATTTTCCTTGGTGTTATTGTTTTCAATTGTGTTTTTGTTTTGGGGTTGTTCGTTTTTGCACGCTTGTTTCTTTTACTAATTTTTTCGTGTTTTTTTTTTTGTTTGTTTTTTTTGTGTTTTTTTTTTTATTATTTTTTTTTTTTTTTTTGCGTTTTTTTTTTGTTTGATTTTTTTATTTTTGTTTTGTTTTGTTATTTTGATTTCTTTTTATTGCTTTTTTTTTTTTTTTTTGCTTATGACATCTTTTTTCCATTTTTTAGTGGGGTATTGATTCTTTTTTTAATTTTTTCTTTTTAGTTTTTGGTAATTTTATTTTATATTTGTTTTTGTGTAAAATTTTTTATGTTTCTTGACTTTTCCTTATTTAGTTTATTGAATTTTGTTTTTTTTGATATATTAGTTTTTTGTATATATGTGTTTCTTTTTCTAAATGCTAAACGATGAGAAAGTAAAGGTCTAACTGACTTCCTCGTGGTCAATTCCCTACTGGATCTCCACTCAGGATGAGTACGCGTGTTAAAAGTTGCGACAATGATGTGTAATGTCCTCCTGTGGTCGGATAAGAATAGCTCGTCGTCGACAAATCCTGGGTGGGGCAACAATAGGTGCAAGTCGGAAACTGAAGATGTGATGGTTTGCAACTAATAGCAGGATTGTGTGCGGGTAGAATAATGGGAGTAGTAGTAGTAGTAGGGATCTTGCAGTAGAATGTAGAAGTGTGATGATTGTTATGTGGATGCAGGAACTTGCTCCTTCACTAGTAAGCATAGCATCATGAGGTGTGGCGATACATGCCTTATCGGGCGATCTCTAGTATCTGACTCTAAATCGTTCTGGAAACACATAAAAGGTGAAAATCTGAAGGTGCTACGATGTACGGGACGGTAGTGCAACTCTCTGATGGATCAGCCTCTGATGATGAATGAGTATCAAGCTCAAGCACCCCGGAAGTGAAGGCAACGGCAGCCGCCCCTATGGTGCAAACCGGGAGACTCAACAAGAAAATTAAAGAATGATAAGTATTTAATCCGGGGAAAGAGAGGATGTCTACACTCTCAACATGATAGTCTGAAGTAGAATAGAAATACTGTAGATAGTGGCCATAGTACCAGCACAAGCAAAAGCTTTTATATAAATCACCTTTGATATGACAACCATGGCCAATGCGTGCATATGCAGGAAAAAAAATAGATGTTAGAGTATAGGTCATGGCAAATTTTATACATTAATATAATTTATGGAAATGAAGGTACGTGTAATGTAGAAGAAAGTAAAGATGGTGTAAATATAATCATGGAAAAATTAATCGTATTATAATTATGGAAGTGTATTATAATTAATACTCGCATACTTATCGATAGTAATTATATACGTAAGCAAGTAAACACGTAGGATCACATACTGGTTATAGACCAGACCTAAATATACTACCTGGTTCTCTATAACCTGGCTCTGGATACCAATATGTCACACCCTCAAATAGGGCCTGGACGGAAACACGTGTTCGGGGGCGTGACGTCATAATATACATCACACAAGATACAAAGAACGACCTCTAAGGGTACGTTTAAAAATCCAACATCGTTGCATTAAATAAAATAGTTAAAGTTTTACATAGGTTTAAAGATAATATGCGGAAGCGAATAAAAGGTTTTAAAGTTTGACAATGATGTTAACATAGATAATAAGAATTCTTGAAAATCGGTCCAAAGCAAGGCAACACCATAAAGCAAGCTAAGACCTCCATAGCTAAGCACCTGAGAAAAACATGCTAAAACGTCAACATAAAGTTGGTGAATTCATAGGTTTGAATTTGATATAAGAGTGGACCACAAATTTTGCAAAACGCATGTGACTATTATAACAGATACAATATCACATAAAAAGGGCATTTACGTTGCGCTAAGCTCATGATACCAAGGCTAAATGTAATAGGAGCATGCAAAATGCTAAATAAACTTGCCCTGACGGGTGCCAACATGGCGCTTCACCGTATCACTCGACATGGTATACGTCCGTTGATCATGTAAGAGCTACTTACACGGACGGGGATGATTAGTCCCAATAGATCTATTTACAACACTCGCGCTCACTTACCAATCCAACTGATCATAAGTAACTAACGATTCATGATAACTCGGACATACAAGTTTCAACATTACTTAGGCAACACGTAAACAAGATTGGGAAAAACGTAAAGCATTTGTGTCCAATGATTAAATGCAAGCAATGTTTCTCACCCCAAATAGTAAAGCAAAGTATTAAAAACGTGGGGCTATGAACTCACCTTAGCAAGATGAGCGAACGGTAAATCACTTAAATGAAAGATGATATAGAAATCTAGCCGCGACCTAGATAAATAACGCGTCTTAGGAAAACGGAAAGTATACTAAATATTGCACGAAACGCTTAATATAAAAAGACATCCATGTGTGTTTATGTTTTGGTTTCATTTATCAAAAATGACTTAGTGAAATTATAACGTTCTTCGTTGAATCCTGACATTTTCCTGAAAGTTACCATTTATAGAAAGTTTCCTTTTTAGGAAAGATTTTAGTTTCAAGACATTAATATCGTCCCCTATATTTGTTAAGTTTTCTATATTTTCAAAACGCACTAACTAGTCTTAATCGCTTAACTTCTATGTCTGTTTCGCTAAAACGTTATAAAAGTTACTATTTTTGGAATCCTACCTCATTTATCAACCCCGACATCATTTACATAGTTTTATGACATTTCAAATGTTTCTAATTAATAACCTAATGTTTTTATATGTTTCGCCAACGTTTAGAAAGTCTAAAATGTCCGAAAGTATCCGAAAACCTCGTTTTATTTTCCAAACAACACTACATAAAAAGGGTTTTGCCGAAAAATGTTTCAAGTTTCATTTGGCTATAACTTGGCCGTTTTAAGTCTGATTTTAGTGTACAATATATGAAAAACTATCTATTCAAAATGAGCTCTCCAAAAACTACCTTTACGCCTAATGAAAACATTCCTAAGTCAACTAAAACCTTAAAACAATTTCAGAGCAACAACTATGTATTTCACAAACGCTTTCAAAAATCACACCAAACTTCATAATAGTGCCTAATCTAACCTAATCTCCATTCACAACTAATCCACAACAAGACCACACCTAAAACTAACCTAATCCCTTCATTTCTATTGTTGCAACTCACTTTTTAACTCAGCTCACCAAGATCGCAAAGTCATAAACATATTACTTCCATTTTTATAAAAGATGACAAGATATTATTTCATTTCTTTTTATAAAAAGTGCCACAAACACATGGATTCTTAAGCATGAACAAGCTTCATAAGAATGAAAGAAAATATCAAAAGAAAGATCAAGAAATGCTTACAAGAATGAAGAACAAGAGCAATAATACAAGATCTATACCCAAAATAACTAGATCTTGAAAACCCACTAATAAAACTAGAAACCCTAACTTTTAGATCTTGAGAAAAACCCTTAAATCAATGAACCAATACTTAAAACCACCTTAGAAAACCTTAGAAATAAACCTAGTATGCTTGGATTATGCAAGAAATCAAAGATACAGAAACCCAAAAAAGGGTGTTTGTTGCCGTGAGCTAGAGAAAGGAGAAAGAGAGATGAATTTTTTTGTGAGGCTATGGAAGTGATGAATGACCTAGTATGTTATAACATGGTATTTATAGGAAAAGGGGTGGTCTAGGGTTTCTTGGTTTGTAGTATTAAGTGACCAACACACACAAGAGTGTGTGTGTGCTTTGTTCGGCCGAAAACACCACCACAAGGACCATATGGTTCAATTTTTGGGACCAAGGTTCAAGTATAACAAGTCTTGGTTCATGGTTTTAGGTCAAATGGTGTACACGTGATCGAGTATCATATGCATAAGTCAAATGGGATCCTTGTGCATGAAGAGGACTTGCTCATCTGTCAGTTTCTCATCTTACATGTATACATGGGTGGAATTTTCAAAATAAGATGCCATTTAATTAATTTCAAAGCTTATAGTTGTTTTGGTTTGGGTTTAGGCATCCAAATTAATAAGGGGGGGACATGAACAAATTTTTTGACTTACGAATACGATATGAACGATAACTAAAGTTTACACGAAAAGATTTCGGGTTTCTAGGGTTTCGCTAGGTCAAAAACGCGAAAAACGTAAAATTAAGTATCGGAAGTGATCGTAAACTACAAAACACTTAGAAAGGATAAAATAACTTTTATAATATCTAAAATAATCAAAATCCGAAGTTGGAACGCGTCCGATGATGTTTTGCAGATTTACGCGGGTTAACTTCCCGGTAAACTACCAGATTCAAATGTAACGTATAAAAGTCAAAAATAATGATCAGAAAAGTTTAAAATATTGACCTGAAATTTACGGGGTGTGACATCAACTAACCGAGTTAACGAATGATACCAAAAATTGAACGATTACAAGAGTATAGGAGATTACAAGTTGTTTTCTATGGAATTAATTAGGTTGCAAGACCTCTTCTGCTCTTCTTCTCCTTTGAAAATTGACTTTTATGGTTTAGGTAGCGAAAATATGATTTAGCACACTTAAAACTTGTTTTTGAGTTTTCTATTTATAAGGTCTGGAAAAAGATCAATACGGCGTATCGAAAGTCTTTGATACGGCGTATTGGGGGTTTCTTGGAGTATGGACCACGTTCGATATCTTCCAGAATATTTTATTTCCATAGCTTGAATACGGCGTATTGGTCTTCCCTGGATACGACATATTGGTCTTGTTTTCTTCGTGGTCTTTTGTAAAGTTCAGGCATAGATATGCCGTATCTTCCTTGATGGATACAGCGTATTGGTTGTCAGAACAGTAATCTTCAAATGTCTTCATTTAAGCTCCAGAATGCGTGCCTTTTTGCTAATCTTCACCAAGTACTCCATAATTACTGCATTTCTTAAATACAAACGATTAAGTAACAATTTTTTGCAATAATTATATAAAATGGGTTATTTTCATGGGATAAATGATGTTATAAAGTGACGTTATTTGATGTCATAAAATATCCCCCCACTTAAATCCTACTTGTCCTTAAGTGGCCTTTTGAAGTTTATGAAAATGTCTCCCTAAGGATTTTTCCGTTAAGCATTTATTTGATCAATTACAATTACACAACCAAACACCTCACGAAATAGGAAGATGAAAATACTAAAATCACTCAACTAATCTATGTGGTAACATGTAACTAATTAGCTTAATTGCTCGGTCGTGACAAGTATTCTATCCTAGGCTTGGCAAGGATACACATCTCCACCACTAGAGCTAAAGAGTAACAAGTTTATAAAGGTAAAATGAGTTTTTATAATAAGGCTGAGGGTTGATCATTCTACAATCTTTCACCAAAAGTACCACACCAACAAGGCAGCTAAAGCACACATACATGGCTGTAACAACGGAATAGACATGTGTGTTCGATCACATCCTCATTCGAGTTTAACCAAGGGTTAGAATGAAGAATTATATAGGGTAGGGATCTTCTAACTTTCACCAATAGTAATAAACCAACAAGGCAGCTGAATCATGCATACATGGCCGTAATGACGGAATAGACATGCATGTTTGATCACATCCTCATTCGTGTAAAACCCATGGTTAATGATTAGGAAAGGGAAATAAATTGTTGTTAAATAAAAATTACAAAACAAATAGACTAAGTCCAAGATACAAGTTGCTAGATATTTTTTCTCGACCGTTACCATGAAAAAGACATAACTATTTACACACTTCTTGATCATAGATCAAAAACAACAACCTGAGTTGGCGTTCCCGTAACGGTCAACTTCCCAATCATCCCATACTTTACATACTTTTACAAGGCAAGTGGCGATATCTACCACTTTATACAAAACTTTACATCGTTAACTTATAGACGTATCAACGAATAATCGATCCTTCGTATAATTTCTTCGGTCTAAGCTTTTGCGAAATGATTATCTCCAAACTTTCCTCCTCTTTTTTTGTGATTTTTCTAATTTTTTTTTCATATACTAACTACGAAACTCGGTGTAATTTCACCATCTTCACAATCATAATAACTCCGGATAATTCCTTCGATAATTCTTCATTCTTCGGACGTATCAATAATTGTGTTGGTAGTAAAAATACACGAGTTTTGACTACTTTATACATTCCCATTTGCAATGTGTAAATTTATTCCCAACCGTACTAAAGATAGAAAATTGACACAAGACTCGGAAAATACATATTTTACACTTTAAGCAACTAGCAACTGATAAATTGACTTAATCTAACAGGGTAGGCTAAAGTGTAAAGGTGTAACGAAAGGAACAGTTGGTGTTATTCCTAAAGGATTGGATTTATTGGTTTTTCTAGGGGTATCTTACTCTTAAGATGAGAGTAAACAAAAGGTTTATACGGGATTTAACTAACCAGTGTAGTTAGTTAATAAAATAACATATAAAGGCTTTTTGGGTGTAATCCTAGAAATTTACCAATTTAAACAAGTTACTCCATCTAAATCCATAGTACTAATTATTGTGGTCTTGAATAGATATACCAAGCCAAGTTCTAAAGTCTACAACATCACCGGCACACTCATATTTTTGTAGAATTTGGTAAACATTTGGAAACGGATAAGGTTAAATCATCACAATATATAATAAGAGTTATTGTGTGCGGGTTATGTAACAAGTAATTTCACAAAAGTATGCATGATTTTTTTTTTAATTTAAGCATAATTTAAGCATTTTGATGTGAAAAATAGGACAAGTATACATTCTAATTCCCATCCTCCCACTTGAATTATACATCGTCCTCGTTGTATAGATAAAACATTAAAAATAGGAATTAAAAGAATTAGAATGAGAAACTCCCCTGATATTTTGCTCGGTAGATTCTCCAAGTTGAGTTTATGAGCAAGGATGTGTGTTGAACAGCCGTCTTGAGATTTCAAGACTCTAACACTTCTAGATTTCTAGATTATAGATACTTCACCAACATCATCGATTTCTTTGCAGCGAGGTCCTGTGCAAAATATAGGAAAAACATGCAAAATCCTATCTCAGGTATCTACGGTTAATTAAATAAGCTAAGTAAACTGTACAGGAAACCAATACACCGTATTCATAAACTAGAATACATCGTATTGAGAAACCTATAAAAAGTATCTAAATATGGGTTAGTCTGTTGAATACGGTGTATCATGTACATGAATACGCCGTATTAACAGAACTTACAATAATGTTTAAAGTGCATAAAAATAAAGGACTGATAATGTCCAGACATTCAATACGCCGTATGGTATGGAGCGGATACGCCGTATTAATTTCTAGAAAGATAGACTCGATAAAAATAAATAACAATCCGGGTTGTCTCCCGGGAATCACTTTTCTTTCAGCTAGTCTTTAAGTTAGATTTTTTCCTTTCGACTTTCTTCACGTTGTATCTTCTTTGAATTCCACTACTTCTTTATCTTCCGTATCAATATGTCCATCGTGGTACTTCTTTAACCTTTGCCCATTGACCTTAAAGCTGATTTCGTTTGTATCGGTGATCTCTACGATTCCATACGGATACACAGTCTTCACTACATTTAGCAATACCTTATCTCCCACTTTGAAATTCTTATCCCCATGAAGCCTAGAGTCATGTCATCTCTTAGTTCTTTCCTTGTAGATCTGAGTGTTTTCGTACGCTCCATCTCTTAATTCCAATAATTTATTAAGTTTCATGAAACAGTTTTTTACTACACCTGTGAGATCCATATTACATTGTTTTAGTGCCCAATACGCTTTGCGTTCGATCTCCACAGGCATGTGACAAGCTTTTCCATAAACCAATCTAAAGGGGGTGCATCCAATAGGTGTTTTGTAGGCGGTTCTGAAGGCCCATAATGCATCGTCAAGTTTTTCAGACCAATTCTTTGGATTATATCTAACTGATCTTTCTAGGATACGTTTAATAGCTCTATTAGTCACTTCAGTTTGCCCATTAGTTTGAGGGTGATATGCCATTGATAAATTATGTGTTACTCCATACTTTTGCAAGGCTTTTTCTAGTTGAGAGTTACAAAAATGTGTTCCCCGATCACTAATTAAAGCTTTAGGTACTCTAAATCTTGCAAATAGCCTTCTCAAGAACTTAATCACAACGCGAGCATCATTTGTAGGAAGTGCTTGAGCTTCGACCCATTTTGATACATAATCGACTGCTACCAATATATATTTGTTTTCCTTCAAGTTAGGAAAGGGTCCCATAAAGTCCAGCCCCCATATGTCAAACACATCACATACCTGAATATTGTTCTGATGCATCTTACTCCTTGATGATATGTTTCTAGATCTCTGACATGGATCACATCTCATCATGTGATCTTTAGCATCTTTAAAGATACTAGGCCAAAAGAATCCTGATTCATAGACTTTACTTCCAGTAATTGATGCACTATGATGACCCCAGTTGGTCTAGAATGACAATGTGCCAAGATTTCAAGGATTTTGATTCTAGCAACGCATCGCCTCATTACATTGTCCGGGCATAGCTTGAATGCGTATGGTTCATCCTAAAAATATTTTTTTACTTGAGAGAAAAATCTTTTTTTCAGGTGTCCAATTTGGAGGCACAATCTTTCCAACAATATAATTAACATAATCATCATACCATGGTTCGTCGTCATTTAACTCGGTTTTCAATATCATAAGATGTTTGTCGGGAAACTCGTCAGCGATTTCCTCTTCCGTGAATGCTCCCAAGTCTGGGTTCTCAAGTCTCGACAAATGATCAGCAGCTAGGTTCTCTGCCCCTTTTTATCCTTAATCTCAATGTTAACCCCTTGAAGAAGCAAAACCCATCTTATAAGCCTTGGTTTGGCATCCTGTTTGCTGAACAAATACTTCAAAGTGGAATGATCAGTGTAGACTATAATTTTTGAGAAGATAAGATATTGACGAAACTTATCAAAAGAGAAAACAACCACAAGAAGTTCTTTTTCAGTGGTGGTATAATGTTCTTGGGCATTATTCAGAGTTTTGCTAGCATAATAGATTGGTTTGAATTTCCCATCTATTCGTTGTCCTAAAACAGCTCCAACAGCGAAGTCACTGGCGTCACACATTAATTAAAAGGGCACGTTCCAATCAGGAGATATTATGATAGGCGCAATGGTTAATTTTTCTTTCAAAATGTTAAATGCCTTTTTGCAATCATCAGAAAAATCAAACTTCGCGTCTTTCATCAAAAGTTGGATCATTGGTTTAGAGATCATAGAAAAGTCTTTTATGAATCTTTGGTAAAATCCAGCATGACCCAGGAAACTTCTAACTCCTTTTACGTTTGTTGGGTACGACAACTTAGCTATTACATCGATTTTAGCTCTATTAACCTCAATTCCAGCCCCAGATATTTTGTGTCAAAAAAAATCCCTTTTTTTACCATAAAATGACATTTTGCCCAATTTAGCACAAGATTGGTTTCTTCACATCTAGCAAGCATTCTAGCTAAATTAGCTAGAAAAAAATCAAAAGAGTTACCGAATACTGAGAAGTCGTCTATAAATACTTCCATAAAGTCTTCCACCATGTCATGGAAAATTGCCGTCATGCATCTTTGGAAAGTAGCTGGTGCGTTGCATAATCCAAACGACATTCGTCGGTAAGCAAAAGTCCCATAAGGACAAGTGAATGTTGTCTTATTTTGATCTTTGAGTGCGATCGGAATTTAGAAGAATCCTAAAAACCATTAAAAAAATAGTAATATTCATTCCCACATAAACGCTCTAACATTTGATCAATAAAGGGAAGAGGGAAATGATCCTTTTGAGTTGCATCATTAAGTTTACGATAATATATGCATACTCTCCATCCTTTAACTATGCGAGATAGAATTAATTCATTATTTTCATTCAAAACTACAGTCATTCCTCCTTTCTTTGGAACCACGTGGATAGGGCTAACCCATGAACTATCAGAGATTGGATAAATCAGCTCAGAATCAAGTAGCTTAACGATCTCATTTTTCACCACATCTTGGACCTTGGGATTTAGACGCCTTTAGGGTTGAATGACCGGTTTGTAGTCATCTTCCATTAGAATCTTGTGTGTGCAGTATGACGGACTAATTCCCTTGATGTCCGACATTTTCCAAGCAAATGCTCCCTTACGTTTCTCCAATACCTGCAAAAGTAACATTTTCTCTTTTTCGGACAATTTAGATGAGATAATTATGGGAAAGGATTTGTCTCTATGCAGGTATGCATATTCTAAGTGGTGAGGCAAAATTTTCAGCTCAGGTTTCTTCTCATTGATCTCATTAGCACTAGCTGAATAAAGGTGTTCACTTTTAACTTTATTAGGTTTTGTTGTTTCCCGTGCAATTAGATATGACGTATTGACAGAGTCGATACGCCGTATTGGTTCCCTTGAATCAGAAGTATCGACAGCTTTACATTCAAAAGATTCATAACTTTCTAGGTCTGATTGATCAATCGATTTCTCAAGCCCCTTTAATAAAAATATATTAGACTTATCACTTGCCAGTAATTCCTGAGCCTCTGCGTTGATCGTGTCATCTAAGTCGTTAACCCTACAGTATTCATCATCTTCAGTGGGTGGTCTTTTAATTGATTGGTCAACGTCAAAGATTACCTCATCATCCCCTACCCTTAGCGTTATCTTCTTATTAAACAAGTCTATCATAGCTCGAGCAGTTGCCAAAAATGGTCTTCCTAAAATTATAGAAACTCTAGAGTCTTCGGGCATATCTAAGATAACGAAATCTATGGGAAGGACGAATTTATCAACTTTTATGAGGACATTGTTAATTATTCCTCTTAGGTATTGGATTGACCTATCTGCAAGTTCTAAACTCATTCTAGTAGCCTTCGGTTCTCCTAACCCTAATTTCTCGTACATCGTATATGGCATCAAGCTTATACTAGCTCCTAGGTCTGCTAACACATTATTAATGTGTAATTGGCCGATGTCACAAGGAATAGTAAAACTCCCTGTGTCTTTTTCTTTTGATGGAAGCTTGTTTAATAACATGGCTAAGCGCCTTTCATTCATAGTGATCGTACAAGCTTCTTCGAGTCTGGCCTTATTGGTCAGCAAACCTTTCAGAAATTTGGCGTATTTTGGCATTTAAGCTAGGGCTTCGATGAAAGGCAAATTGACGTGTAGTTGCTTCAGGTTTTCTAAAAAAATTCTGCTAAGCCTCTTCTTTTTCTTTTCTCAATCTTTGGGGAAAAAGAACTGGTGATGTTAGTTTCTCACTTAATGGCTGAACAACAGGTTCATTGGTTTTTTAGGGTTGATCATTGGTGAGGACTTTATTTGATTCAACTGGCTTGTCGAGATTTACTACCAGAGGTTCTTCGGTATGTAAGTTGGCGTTGTTATTTTGAATATCTTAAGTCGTAGTTTTTCCACCTCTAGTAGTTACTCCTTTAATTTCGCAATTTGTTATAGGAGTATTATTGATCACTTTTAACAACTCTTTTACTTCGAACCTGAGCTCACTTAATGAATTGTTCCTTTCTTTGAATAAGATCTCGTTGGTTGTTCAGAATTTACAGATTTCTCATCTCTTCATGTTCTCGTTTTCCTTCTTCGATGAATTTGTATAACATTTCTTCCATTGTTAACCTTCTTTTTGGATAGGTAAAGTG
>BQNB010032227.1:18887-53344 GCA_026074375.1 Tanacetum coccineum | reverse complement strand
CTACTTTAAGTGTGGAAACAAACTCAGAGAAATAACGTTCTGTAAAAAGTAAATATGTTGTTAGCAGCCATAAGAACATTGTACAAAACTTGATTTTTTTACATGTGGTGGTCATAGTCATCATATAGTAAAAGGATCCTCCAAGAAAAACAAGTTGCATCTCTAGCATCAACATTCACACGAGAGTGAATACGCTTAGAATGATGTGAGTAATAGTTAAATAGCTCGTTAGTGGTTCATTCTGTAGCGAGTACAAGAGCGCCTAATGTGTCCATGATTAAGTTAAACCAAAACAACTGGACTAAGGTTAGTAGGGCAGAGCCAAATTTAAATGCAACTCATCCTATATGTTTGGTATTGAATTTGTTAATACAAATATTCGAGCAAAAACGATATTTATATTTAATGATCTTCATGTTTTGATAATAACAAATATAATGTCATACTACGTAAAAGTTTACGTAAACAAGTTATTTAGTCGAAAGTTTACTTGACGACAACAAATCACTTAAGGTATGAATATGACATTATAAAACGTAGTTAATGATCAAAGAAAAATAATCATTTGCATAAACCTTCTCTAATTCAAAGATTAAGTTAACCCACCCTGATTAATTATACGCTAGTTATATTAACTTGAAGACAAAATAAGATTAACCATAAGTGGAAACAATCTTTCTAAATCCTTCCCCAAATCTATAAAATCTTTCCTTATTGGTGATAAGAAATATTTTGTTCTAGAAGAATCTAATAAAATAGTTTTATTAAGTACAAAACAATATTTTGTATAGATTTAGGGTTAATCACAAAATGACAAATGTTATCCCAGCTCCACCCACGGATCCACCAAATACAAAGGACGGATCCAGCTTATGGTGGATCCATGAGTTGCACGGACCCCAGCTCCACTTACGGATCCACCTAATACACGGGACGGATCCAGCATATGGTAGATCCGTGAGTCGCGCGAACCAGCTGTCTGGGATAGATTTGAATTTCAAATGCTTGCCTATAAATAGCAACCTTAAGTTTTCATTTTAAATAACTCTTGACAAATATTTTTCACATACATCTTTTATATTTTATATTCTTTGATCATTATACTTGTTACATAATCCATTATAAGTGATTAACTCATTCCACTCTTTAGTGAAGAACCCTTACGAAGATATCAAGCTTCAAATGTTAATAGTTTAGTTATGTCATCATGTTTGTGATAATCATTCATCTTGTATATCTTGTGTTGTGTGTATCATATGTGTATGATAGGTTAGTATTTAGGCCACAAAATACATAGTGTGTTAGATTGGTTGTATCTCGAAGTAGAACTCGGTATTTAGCTTAGTACCAGAAAAAGTGTAAGCGACATGTATGGTTTTCTCCGCCTGAAGGGAGCTTGTTGACATAGTGAAGATAACTCTAAAGTTTAGTACTTGGGGAGTGGAGTAGGGCGAAGAGGAGCTTCGTAGCCGAACCACTATAAATCATGGTGTCATCGGTTTGATCTTTCTTATCTTTACCTGTTCATATTTCGTAGATTACTTATTGCATCGCTATCATATACACTTGTGTATATCTATTGAGTTCACATAAGTCGATAATCTAAGTTTTATTTTAAAACGGTAAAAACTATTCAACCCCCTTTTAGTTTCCACAATTGGTATCAGAAGCCAAGGTCACCCAAGATCTTTGACGTATATTGTACATTAAAGCTTGAATCGATATATGGATTCGAATAAATATCTAGAAGGGCAATCTATGCAAAGACCACCTCTTTTTGAAAGTGATCATTTTATATATTGGAATTTAGATTTGAAACTTATGTGAAAGCAAAAGATTTAGATCTTTGGCATATTATCTTGAATGGTGCTTTTCCACCGCTTGCCAGAAACAAAGAAACCCAAATTTTAGAAATAGTTCCTTTTGAACAACAAGATGATGATCTTAAAAAGAAACTTGCTAAAAATAATAAAGCTAAAATGGTTCTTTATAATGCTTTACCTAAAAAGGAATACGAAAGAATTTTTATGTGTAAAACGGCTAAAGATATTTGGCAATCGTTGTTAATCACACATCAAGGTAATAGCCAAGTAAAGGATAATAAAATTGATCTTCTTGTTCAACAATATGAACAATTTACTATCCTTGAAGAAGAATCTATTGATAGTGGTTTTGCTAGATTTAACACTATTATTACTAGTCTTAAAGCTCTTGATGAAGGTTTCTCTAGCAAGAACTATGTTAGGAAGTTTCTTAGGGCTCTACATCCTAAATGGAGAGCAAAGGTCACGACGATTGAAGAATCAAAAGATTTGTCATCACTAGCTCTAGACGAGCTTATCGGCAATCTAAAAGTACATGAAGTAGTCATGGAAAAAGATTCCGAAATCTATAGAGGCAAAAAGGAAAGAATTAAGTCCATTGCCTTGAAAGCTAAGAAAGAGTCTAGTGATGATGAAACTTCGACATCCAGAAGCGATGACGAAGAATATGCTATGGCCGTAAGGAACTTTAAAAAGTTCTTTAGAAGAAAGGGTAAATTTGTTAGGCAACCAAGAGAAGAAAAGAAGTCATTCCGACAAAGGGATGAGAAGAAAGGGAAGAGTGACCGAAAATGTTTTAGATGCGGTGATCCAAATCATCTAATTGGCGATTGTCCAAAACCACCTCGCAACAAAGATCAAAAAGCATTCATTGGAGGTTCTTGGAGCGATAGCGAAAATGACGCCGAAGACAAAACTAACGATGAAACTTGTCTCATGGCTCAATCGTCAAATGAGGTAACTCTTAACTCTTCTTATTATAGTGATAACGCATCTTCTCTTGATAATGATAGTATGCAAATAGAATACGATAGCTTATGTGAAATTAGCTTAAAAATCATTAACAAGAATAAAATTTTGAAAACTAAAAGAGATCTTTTAGAAAAGGAAGTTTTAGAATTGAATGAGAAAATTAAGAAGCTTGAAAGAAGTAAAGAAATTGATATCGAGTGCAAGTCATGTCAAGAACTCAAATTGGAAAATGCTATATTTAAGGAAACTCAAGCTAAGTTTGTAAAATTTGATAAAAGAGCTAATTCACTAAGAGAAATGTTAGATAATCAAAAGTCATCTAGTTGTAAAGTAGATCTAGGATTCGATAGTAATAAAGCGTCAACTAACGGAACCAAACCTATAATTTTCGTTGGATCGTCCGTTGAAAAAGCAACGGACAGATCCACCTTGCCTGGATCCGTGAGTCGCACCAATGGTGAAAAATTGACACAACACGTTTTTAGTCCACCCATGTCTTCGAGATCGGATTTTGTCATTACTAAGAAGAAACTAATACATAATAGAATTGATGAGTAAAAGAAACCGTCTTTAAAACCATCACTCAAAAGCGGTATAGGTTATGTCAAAACTGAGTCTAGATCGAAAACACCTCCGCCTAGGAGAAATATCTCTTCTCAACCATGTAACCTTTGCCCTTTTTGTGTTCTGAATATTTCATTAGTAGTCCTTTGACTATTTGACTTTTGTCAATTTATTCAGATTTTTTACCGTATTGACGGTGATAATTTTATGAGATATGTGATGAATTATGGTTTATTGTATTTAATAATCTCTTTTGGAAGGTATTATTGTGATATGTATATCCCGAAGGGTTTGACCCGTAAATTTTGAAAAATGTCAAAAAAACGAGTCTGACACGTCCGTTATTGTCCAAATTGAGTTTTTAAAGGGTGTAAAGTGAAAATATGTCGTGTAAATACTCTAGGTTAATGGAAAAGTATTTTTAAAGTGAATAAAAATGCTAATTAACTTTGGGGTAAATTTTACGGTTGAGTTTTACAAGCTTTAAATGACTTCTTACTATATCTAATGTAGAACACATAGATAACTTAACATTTAACTTACTTAGTGTCGGTCAAATTTGTGATAATAAGTGTCAAGTCTTATTCACAGAAGAAGGTAGTGAAATAATTAAAGATGGTAAAATCATAGGAAACGGGATTAGGAAAAATAGTTTATACGTAATGAAATTAGAAAATAAGTCTTATGACAAATTATGACTCGCCAGGTCGTGGATAATTCTACCTTATGGCATAGAAGACTTGGTCACGCAAATATGCCATTTAATTCAATCGTTGTCATCCAAAGAATTAGTTAGAAACTTACATAAGCTAAAGTATGATAAACATTTTTGTGATGCTTTCAAAATTGGGAAGCAAGCTCATGCAAGTCATAAAACTTAACCCCCCCCCTATAACTAAAATTTTAAAATATATGGTTTCCACTAAAAGATGTTTAGATTTATACATATGGAATTATTTGGTCCATCGACAAATAAAAGCTATAGAGGTAATTTATACACCTTAGTAGTAGATGATGATTATTATAGGAATACACGAACTAGATTTCTAAAAACTAATAGTAAAGCTTATATAGTATTAGATAAACATACATGAAAGTCATAGAATTCATCAAGTGACATTCAATGAAAGTCCTCTCCCACATACCAAATTTATCATTAGTGATGATGATGTTGGTGAAGAAGAAGCCATTGTAAAGAATACCAAAGTAGTAAATAATAATAATGAATAAGATGAGTCGATAGAGGTTGACGAAATAGTTAACATTAAGGAGTCCAAGAATCATCCACTAGATCAAGTCATAGGAAATATTAATCAAAGAACCATAAGGTCTCAAGCATAAAATCATAGTAACTTCTTTTGTTTTATATCTACAATAGAACCCAAAAATGTCAATGAGGCATTAAAATATGAAAGTTAGGTTGTTAGCCTTGCAGAAGAACTAATAATTTTGTAGTAATGTTGTTTGGGAATTAGTCCCTTTAACTATAAGTCAATCAATATAGGAACCCAAAAATGGGTCTTAGAAATAAATTAGATGAAACGGTATAGTATCTAGAAATAAGGCTAGATTAGTGACACAAGGATATAATCAACAAGAAGGTATAGATTATGATGAAACATATGCTCCGGTAGCTAGGTTAGATTCAATTAGTATACTTCTTGCTATTGCTTGTGCAAATGATTTTAAATTATATGAAATGGATGTAAAAAGTGATTTTCTAAATGGTTTTATAAACGAGGAGGTTTATGTTTCTCAACCTCTAGGGTTTATTGATTTTCAAAAACCAAACTATGTTTATAAAATTAGAAGGATTTGTCATGGTCATAAGCAAGTCCCTAGCCTTGGTTATGATAGACTAAAATCATTTTTGATAAAACACGAGTATTCAATGGGAATGGTTCAATAATACACTTTTTACTAAGAAATCAAAGTCACATCTTATCATTGTTCAAATATATGTCGACGGCTTTTATATTATGTAACCGAGTTCAAAACTTGTGTGATGATTTGGCTGAAATCATTGACGTATGAGTTTGTGATGGTATGATAGGGAGTTGAACTTCTTCTTGGGTCTTCTGTTAGCCTTAATTATATTAAGTCAAACAAGAATGTTATCGGTCTTACAAAGTCAAACTAGGTCTTGTATTGTAATAGGCTAGTCGGGTTTAACGGGCTTGGTCATTAAACTAATATTGTCTATGTATCGGGCTCAAAGCCCACGAGAAGCCAAGCCTGACCCATTTAGAATCCCATACGCCTCACTTAAGGCAAAAGGGTATAAATATCCCTTCACCACACTTGGTGAAGGGTGTAGGTTTTCATTGTTGTATGTGTAAGCCTCCTACACTCTTTTCTCTAATCTAATATTCATCTCTTATTTTCTTTCTTTCTTTCTTCTTTGGTTCGCATCATCAAGGATGGTTTGGTGATTATTGGTCGCTTATTGTTGTGTATTGGATCATAGTTTATGGGATAACACGTGGTATCACTCGCCAACGGGTATTCGGTGATTGTTTTTGTGGTTTTTTTTCTTTCGTTCGTGGTCTTAAACAACAAAAGGTCATGAATTGTTGTGGTATTTTGGTACTAAAAACGTCCTTTCTATCAAACTTGGGTCTTTTATTAATCTAGATTCTTAAAAGGTCACGACTTGGTTTGGTTTTTTGATTCAAATGTCTCGCCACAAAGTTTTTTTTGGTTCTTCTTCATTGCGTTTTGTACCAACCAAGTTTCAAAACTTGTCAAGCTTGTGTTTTGATCATGTACTTTATCCTATTCACGTATAAGTTCAAGGATTTCGTAGCTAAAAGAAAAGATTTGAGCTTATTGAGACCTTGTTTCTTTCTTGCGTTTTGCTACATTCGTGGTTGCGTTTTGGCTGAAGACAAGAGAGTACCAAGTGAAAATGCCTCATTGAAAGTGACTTGTGGTCCTAAAAAGTACGAACTGCGTTTTGTCCCTACAAGTTGTGTTTTGTGTTTTTGCAGGTTGCATTGCGTTTTGTCAAGTAAACTTGCGCTTTGTCAAGTAAACTTGCATTTTGTATTGGAAGCTAGTTGCGTTTTGCCTATAACAAGTAAACTTGCGTTTTGTTAAGTGATTGAAGACCCTTAATGCAAAATACTAAATGTTACTCTGCCTAATTTTTCTAAACATTGCATTTTGTGAAGAAAAAGATTGCATTTTGTGTTTCAAAACAGTTGCGTTTTGTCCTAAAAACATTGCGTTTTTGTGAAGAAAAAGATTGCATTTTGTGTTTCAAAACAGTTGCGTTTTGTCTCGAAAATCTTACGTTTTGGGTAGACTGCGTTTTGTCTTTACACAAGTGTACTGTGTTTTGTCTTTACACAAGTGTGTTGCGTTTTGTCTGACCAACTATTGTTGCGTTTTGCTTGAACTTGCGTTTTGCTGAAGATTGCATTTTGTCTCAATGCAATTAAGACATTGCGTTTTGTCTAAACACTGCGTTTTGTATCACATTCTTTTGGACTTCACAGTTTCGGACAAACCTCAAGGACTTATAAACTTCACTTGGACTTAACATACAACCAATCAAACCAACAATCAACTTAATCATATATGAAATGTCAATTAATTATTCATTCACGGTTTCTTCTTGATTTTGTAAAATCTCGCGAAAGGAATTATTTTCTCGGTTTAATCATTAAAATTATAAATCACGTGAATGTTAATTCATTTAAAGCCACAATCAATCACTTTTCATACTTATGATAACGTATTATCCATTTACAACCAACTTTATAAAATCGTCAAATTCAAATACAAATTTGCAAACTCAATCATCGAATGCTCTTTCATAATGCTATTCATGGAGCAGGATAGCAAAGATCGTTCCACCAATGTTAGCACCGACGTAATTACATTCTGTGGAAAAGAAATCTAGAATCAAAAGAGATACATTGACACAAAACCTCACAGTGAAACTCATCCACTATTGTCTCAAAATTACCATATCGTTTTAATGGATGAGATAGAAGACAGTTCCAGTTTGCTGAAGGTTGTTCTGATAAAACTACAGGAGAGGTATATGGAGAACTATAAGAATGTTTCACAAGACCTTACGCGATCATACTGAATGCTGAGGATGAATCCGTTTCAGATCTTCTCACAGGGATAGATACGATATCTATCCCAAGTTTGATGCTTGTCCGAATGCATGTGAAATGTGGAACACCATTGAAGGTCTGAAACAAGGTGAAATCAATCAATGTTATGATATTGAACCCATTTTATGATTGAATTTGGAAAAATTCACATCATAGGATGGTGAATTCTCTTGAATCGTATTACTCACGGTTTTACAAGATGATGATTGAGCATGTCAGAATTCAGTGTCATTGTTAGAAATCATCAAGTGACTGGGTCCTAGTTCTTATCTTCAACTACAACCAGAATTGGCAAGGTTTGTGACACTATTATGCAGAGTAAAGCAGCAGTAGACTGTCTTTATTTCATCTTTTCTATACAATAAACATCAAATTTATGACATCCTGAAGCATCGCCATATGAGTCAATGAGACTAAGTTTTAGCATCAAAATATGAGCATCGAACATGAAGTTCATTCATTATGTATTTTAAGTTCGGTCTTCAAATTAGTTAAAGTTGGAATAGAAATGTACATCAGGAAATCGAGTTGATAGTTTAGTAAAATCTTAATATTGTATATGTTTCGGGTTTAATCCCAAGCAAAACCCGAGCTTGGGTCCTAGTCTAATATCTCGAACGTCATTTAATGTGTCGGGGTATATAAGTAACTTTTCTACCAAGGAAAAGTAAGTTGGTTCATTTATAAAAATTCCATTTTCCTTTTTCTAATTTCTTTCTCAACTCTCTCTCCTCTTTCTCTCTCTAAATCAACTCACTTTCTTTCTCTAATTTCTAGTTCTAAATTCGTGTATGATTGTATGAAGTGAAGTGTTATACGGTTTCCTACAATTGGAATCAGAGCTACGTGTGGATTTGTGGTTGATAATTGTGGTTAAATAAGCTCAAATTTGTGGCATATTTTGTTCGAAAAATAGCAAGAAAAAAATCAAAGTTTGATCTTTGTTTGTGGTTAAAGGTGTTAAAGATTTGTACTTTTGGGCTGTAGTCTATCCCTCTGCTCATTAATAAGGTGGTTTTAACATCTTTTCGTTAGCTTTCTAGAAATTGACGATTTTTATTTTTACTTGGCTGCGTTTTGACTAACTGAAGGGGTGTTCTTGATTGCGTTTTGCCTCTGCGTTTTGGTTATTACGTTTTGCCTCTGCGTTTTGCCTTTGCATTTTGGTTATTACATTTTAGTTCTGCGTTTTGCGTCTGCGTTTTGGTTCTGCGTTTTGCCTCTGCGTTTTGGTTATTGTGTTTTGCCTCTGCGTTTTGGTTTTGACGTCTTTGCCATCTCGCGTTTTGGTTATTTTGCGTTTTGCCTTTGTGTTTTAGTTATGCGTTTTGCCTGATTGGAAGACACTTATTAGCGTTTTGCCTAGGGGAGGACTCTTGTCCATTTCATTTCTGGGTTTGCCGTTTTGTCTCAAAGGTTGAAACTGCATTTTGTCTAAGAAACGCTTGCTGTTTTGGACCTAACAAGGGACACTGCTGTTTTGTCCATTAAAAACCATTGTTTTGAAATCAATTTCCCCAAAAAAAAATATAACAAAACAATAGGTTGTATTTGACGAATTATGGGATCTATTAATCTATTGTCTATAACATAACAAAAATCAATAAAAATACAAACAAAAGGAATTAAAAGGATAATCATTCAACAAACACACATTAACATCAATCGATTATTCATTCACTGTTTGTCTATTGATTTTGTAAAATCCCGTTAATTCACTTATCGGTTTTAATCATAGACGTGTAAAATCACGTGAACATGAATTACATACAAGACCAAAACTTCAATCACATCACATCCACTTAAGATCCAACAAATATTTCACACTTCATAATACATATTCATTCATTCATCATGTCTACTCCAGTCATACATCTAACAGATGTCTCAAATATGCACAAAAAATATCTGGCAGCTGTGTTCAAAAGATCATCCACCATTGCTTAGACCTAGGAAGATATTCACAATGGAGATCACGTTTTCTACGGTACATTGACATGAAACCAAATGGTGAGGGACTGAGAAAAAGCATACTATCTGGTCCCTACGTGCCATCTGCTATACTAGTTCAAGCTGTTGCTGCAACGAAAGGTAATCCTGCAATACAACAACATACATAAATTAAAACAATATTCAACATGACTCCAAAGAACAAAGAACACTTTTGTCGAAAAAGAATGCCAATTTTCTGGCTTTTAACTGGTATAGGAGACTGAGTTTATTTCGTACTGTTGCGATTGTAAAACAGCGACATGGAGATGTGGTATAGCCATTGAAAGGCTACAACCAGGTGAATCATTTAAATGTACAGATGTAAGACCAATCTGTTATGGGAATTTGGGAAGTTCTACTTCCGTGATGGAGAATCAATAGAGTCGTATTACTCACGGTTTTATAAATTGATGAGATGAGTTGTAAAAGGAACATCTTTGCAAGTTACTACAATGCTACTGTGAACGCTTCAATTTCTTCAACAACTTCACCTGATTGGTCAATGATTTGTGACGGTTGTCCAAGCAATCAAAAGAAAATAGGACACCATCTCATTTCACACACTTTTTGACATTCTATGAGCAGTATCAAAATTGAAGTCAATGATATCCCTGAATGAGGAGGATAGCCAGAAGCTGCAAAACCCATTAGCACTTCTTGCGGCTGCTCAACCATACTCAGATAATTACTATCAAGCACCAAAACCTTAGAGAACAAATACAACATCATCTTCCACAAGACCAAGTACATCTACCAGACACAAAGGCAAAGAGATCGCCAAACCAGTTACACCTCAATCCGAGTCAGTGTCTGAAGAAGACAGTGATCCTGAACAAGCTCGGAGGGATAAGATATGCAAAAGAATTTGGCCCTCACTTGCTAAGTATTTCAAAAGGCTCTTACAAAACCTTACCAACAAAAACCTTCGAACTTCTTCAAACTCAGAACAAGGGTTATTGAAGATACACACCAAGGTATAACAACGATAATCAGTCAGGGCAGTTTGGGAATCAAAGGACAATGATAGTTGCTAGGACTAGGGAAACTGTAGGCAGTCTAGTAGTGCAACAAACGGGGATACAGTGCTTTAACTGCAAGGGATTTGGCCACTATGCAAAGGAATGCAGGAAGCCAAAGCGGGTTAAAGACTACACGTATCACAAGGAAAAGATGATAATGTGCAAACAAGCTGAACAAGGTGTTCCACTACAAGCAAAGCAACGCTCATTGGCTAGCGGATCGGATGATGAGATGATGAACAAGAATTGGAGCCATTACGGTTTTCATGGCAAAGATTCAAAAGGTCTTACCAGAAGAATCAAAGTTCAATGAATAGCCTCTTGGAACAGGTTAACATAAACAATGATGAAAATAATGTGTTTGCCAATGAAAGACAACATTCTGAGAATAATATTGCAGAATGTGCTGATGAGCGTGTTGCGCTTGCTAATTTAATTGCAAACTTAACTCTTGATACTGAGGAAAACAAAACAATTTTAAAGCAATTAAAGAAAGCAAACGCATCATTGAATCAAGAACTAGAGGAGTGCAAAACTAACCTTGATGAGACTAGTAGGGCTCTAGGGGAGGCTACTAGTTGTCGGGATAGTGTCTTATTGAACTTTAGAAACAAACAGAATGAGCTTGAGAAGTACATAGCCTTTAATGACTATCCCGAAAGATTGATTATGAATTCTTCAAACAAACTTAAATGAAATCTAGGTACTATTAGCTCGTAAAGGACATTGCATATAAGAAGGTTTAAAAACTAAAGCCTATGAAATTTTAGTTGTTAATCCAAAAACAGATGACGTTAGTTAAAAAGGACTTTTTAACAAAGTCATAATTTGAAGGTCAACCAAAGAGATAAGTAAGGTCATTTCGATTTAAAGGTTAAGAAGAAAAAGTTATTGACAAGTGATTGCAAATAGGGGACAAAACATATTAAAGTTTTTGAAACGAAATGTTTTATACTCGTAATCAGTCAAATCCAGACCTTCATTATGTTAGCAACCCAAATGCTCGACTATAATGGTGGAACTAACCTTGATAATCCAAGGTACTCAAAAGAAAGCTCAATCTGAAAAGCCCTGTTTGTATGAGATTCCATATGATACATTTGATCTTGCAAACAGTTTGGCACCTATAGGAAGTGACAATGGACTCTTTCAAATGAGAGTAGATCAAAATTTGATAAATGATTTTGTTAAACCATATGATTACACAAAAACACAATTTTTCTTTATGAAATTTTCAAAGCACCTCACTGGAGTATCTTAGCAGTTGGAACCGCGCAAATGATGTTAGGCAAGACAATGTGGGAGGGGAATACCGTTTGTAGAACAAACCAAACATTGCTTTAAAAAAACGTGTTGGGGGCCCTTTTTTACCGTTTTGAAAAAAAAAATAAAAAAAAAAAATCCATTAGTAAAAAGTAGACAAGTTTTTAAGACCATGACATTTAACATCACTCTATTTATGTGAGAAAAATTGTTGGATCAGCTTGTTTTAAACATACTAGCGTTATTTTGGGTGCCAATCTGCTAAAGATATGGGAGTGTTGATAAAATACATTATTGATGCCTCTTTCCATAAAACCTCAAAATGATAAGTTTTCGTTTTGAAATGATCTTAAAACGAAATGCATGAAGATTATGAGTACGTTTAAATCCTTGAAAAAGAGGTTGACGAACTTGAATCTGAAAGGCTGATTTTTTCAAAAATATATGATCTACTTACTCGGAAGGAGTGTGTGTATAAGGATGTTACATGTTAATAATTTTATTCTTGTGCTGATTTAAAATGATTTTGCTGAATTACAATGCTTGCATTTCATAAGTCAAAGAATGTGATGTCTTGCACAAAATTTTTCGAAAACAAACTGAATCTGTTAACAAAAGAATAGTTCATAATAACTTTTTAAAGAGTTTGCTAACTTGAAAACCCATTTCGATTTTCTTGAACTTGCTTTACTAAAATGTAAAGAACAAATGAAAAACAACCTAGTTTGCAAAGAAGATAATGGTATCAAATGTATTTCGAAAAGAACCGTGAACAATTCACATGAAATACAAGATTTGAAAAAGCTCAAATGCCAAGACAAGAACATTAGCCATCAGTGACTAAGTTAAAGAATCTCATTGAGAAATGCAAAGAAAGTCTCTGTGGAAAACTCAGTTTGATAATACCATTTGTTGTTCGAAAACCAAATGCTAACGATTCCAAAACAATCTGTTTTAGGAAATACCGACTCCTTTTTCAAATTCTCCTGAAATGAGAGTTTTCAAAACGAAACAGTCGTGTTAATAATAACTAATGTGTTGGATGGTTTGTTTAAACATGTCACTCAAACCTGAATTTGCCTTAGAATTGAAAACAAGCGGAAATACACTGAATGTGCTTAAACAGGAAAGTATAGAATTGCCACTTACCTAACACGAAACAGAGAACCGGCAGTTCTCATGCTTCCTAGGAATACTAATTCCTCACGTGTCTAAATCTCAAGAGTAAATCACACTACTTGTGTTAGCAGACCACTAGCTAAGTGCTATCCAGTTTAAAGATCAGGTTCAGGCCAACAAATATTCAAGTGAAGTTTAAAATTAACGGAAGTAGGAAGGGTCCAATCATAGGATTTCTAGTATTTCTAAGAAAACAAAGTCTGTAACTACGTGTAATGACAGTTCAAATTCCTGAACTTTGAATGTGAATGTTGTTTGTGCAGAATGTTGGAAATGCGTGTTTAATTCTAATCATGATGCTTGTGTTTCTAGATACTTAGAATTAACTGTGAGCGCCTAGAACTAAAAGCCTAAGGTTGTGCCTATAAGTAAAAGATTGTTAAAAACCCAAGAGAAAGTGAACATTTCTGTTTGCAACACCCTAATACAGAAAATAGTTTCATCAGAGCCACTATTTAGAAATCCAAGAAGTTATTTAAGGGTTGTACTGAATACAAATCAGGAATGGAAATGGTGAATAGCTAAGAAATGTCCATCAGGATATAAATGGACACAAAAGCCACATAGGACCAAAAAGATATGGATGACTAAAATCAGGGAAGAGGATGTATCAACAAGTATTATTCCCACTATAGACATTGTCTCTAGGATTACTAATGTCTTAAAGATATCAAATTCCTTAGGATCTAATTTGTCTAATGTTCCATCGTCCTTTAATTCTCTTGCAGATTGTACAACTCATCCTATTCATTGTTGACTCTGGATGCACAAAGCACATGACGGGCAATCTCAAGCTGTTGTGTAATTTTGTGGAGAAATTTCTGGGTACTGTTCATTTTGGAAATGATCAATTTGCTCTAATTCTTGGTTATGGAGAATTGAATCAAGGAAATGTCACGATCAAACGGGTTTATTATGTCGAAGGCCTCAATCACAATCTTTTCTCGGTTGGTCAATTCTGTGATGCGGATTTAGAGGTTGTTTTCAGGAAATCTACTTGTTATGTGACAGATCTTCAGGGAATCGATTTACTAATTGGTAATCGTAGATCTGATCTCTATACAATATCTCTTCAAGAAACAACTTCATCAACTCCAATCTGTTTCATGGCTAAAGCTTCACCAACTCAAGCATGGTTATGGCATCGAAGACTTTCTCATCTTAACTTCGATTACATCACCTTACTCTCAAAGAAAGATATTTGTGACAGTCTTACCTAAGTTGAAAATATGTAAAGGATTAACTTTGTTCGTCTTGTGAATGACGTAAAGCAAAAAAGAAGCTCATTTAGTTAAAAGTTGTTTCCTAAGTTCAAAGGAAGGGGATTGAATTTGCTTCACAATTGGATATGTGTGGTTCAATGGGGTTGCAAGCACTAAATGGGAAGATAATATATTTGGTTATTGTGATGACTATTCAGATACATTTGACTCTTTCTTTCTATGATCCAAGGATGAAACTCCAGAAGTTCTCAAAGACTTTCTCATGATGATTCAACGCAATCTTCAAGCTCAAGTTATTAGTGTCCCAACTGACAAAGGTACAAAGTTCTTGAACAAGACACTCCATACTTATTTCAAAGAAGAAGGCATTGAACATCAGACTTCCACTCCTCGAACACCTGAACAGAACGATGTTGTAGAAAGACGGAAACAGCCACTCTGTTATGGCTGGTTAGAACATTGCTCTCGCTTCTAAGTTCCATTTTCATTTTGGGCCTGAAGCAGTTGCAACCGTATGCTCATACTAGAACAGATCAATCTATCATATCGGACCTCATGGAAAGGACGGCGTATCAAATCATTAATAGACAGGAAAGCTTTAATAAAACATCTTCAATTCTATGGTTTCATGTTGTTACATAACTGAGATGGGGAAAATCTGGGATAAGATGAAAGAAACAAGGGTGTAATGTGTCTTGGTGGGATTAGGATATTCTACTCAGTCGAAAAGGGATATCGTGTTTACATTAAGAGAACACGCTTAATAGTTGGAGTAATTCTATATCAAGTTTGATGAAATCAATGAAATGACGTCTGAAAACAATAGTTCAGACTCGCCTACAACGTCAAGAGATGTCTGTTGAAAATGTCTCTTCAGGACCTAGTATTCCTCAAGGGGACAAAAGGCGTCAGATATATGACAACTTGAAACCTTGTGCCCAAGACAAAATGTTCTGTTCCTACAGCCAGAGAAGACAGATTCGTCCAAACAAGGGGTTGAATTTTCTCTTTAGTCCTTTAATTGAAGAATATTACACTCCAACACACAGTCAAGCTGAGGAAAACAACAATGATCAAGCACCGAATGCATCGTTTTCAATAAGCTGAAACTGAATTTATCAATCCTTTTTGTACACGGGTATAGAAAATTGGTGGAGCATTCCTCACGCAACATGATATTACCGATGTGCATTCATTTCAACCACAAATGTCATGCTTATGATGAACCATGAGGATCATCCATTAGACATGTTTGTGGAAATCCACCATGTAGAATTCAAACAAGACGGACAGACTTTGCTACAGTTCCTGAAATGTGTATGTTCGTGCTCACGATGGAGTATTGTTGTGAACGAAGAAAGAACATTTAGAGGGGCATTGGCTGATTCTGCAAATGGATAGAAGCAATGCAGGGCAGGATGAACTCTCATCGTTCGACAGAACTAAAGTCTCGGGAAACTAGTCGACAAACCATTTGGCAAGATGATTATAAAGCTAAAGTGGTTATGGAAGAACAAGAAGGATGGAGATTAGACTGTAATTCGAAACAAAGCACGACTTGTTGCTAAAGGTTATGCTTAGGAAGGGGGTATATAAGTAACTTTTCCACCAAGGAAAAGTAAGTTGGTTCATTTATAAAAATTCCATTTTCCTTTTTTCTATTTCTCTCTCAACTTCTCTTTCCTCTTTCTCTCTCTAAATCAACTCACTTTCTTTCTCTAATTTCTAGTTCTAAATTCGTGTATGATTGTATGAAGTGAAGTGTTATACGGGATCCTACAATTGGTATCAGACTGTAATTCGCAACAAAGCACGATTTGTAGCTAAAGGTTATGCTCAGGAAGAGGGAATTGATTTCGAAGAATCATTTGCACTAGTTGCTCGCTTGGAAAGCATGTCTCGGGATTTCGTTTGGCTACGCAGCACAACACATTCTTTTCCAATCTATCAGAATGGAGTGAAAACAAGAAATTCTTATTGGTCCACTGAAGGAGGGGGGGAGGGGGGTTTATGTTGCTTCATCAGAAGGGTTCGTTGATCCTAGATCATCCAGAAAAAAGTCTTACCTTTAGAGGAAAGCTTTGTTGGATTAAAAGCAAAGCTCAGGCCTGACGTTGATCGTGCCGGATGCATTGATACTCGCAAAAGCACTTCTGGAGGGATACAGTTCCTTGGTGATAAGCTAGTAAGTTGGATGTCAAAAAAACAAAACTGCAGTGCAATGTCTTCAGCAGAGGCAGAGTACGTGGCGTTATCTGCAAGTTGTGCACAAGTAATTGTGGATAGTGGACACAGCTTCAAGATTATTGCTTCAACTACTATAAAATACCGTTGGTACCTGCGACTCGCAGTCATCCTAGCAATATCATTGCAACATATACAGCCATTCGCGAACAACTCAGCACATCCATACTCAGGTTCATTTCATAGAGGATGCAGCGTTGAAAATGGTATATTTGAATTATATTTTGTCAAAACTGAATACCAATTAGTGACTGTTTACGAAAAGCCTTCCTGAGGATCGGTTTTAGTATCATTGACAGGAAGGATTGGTATGAGATTTTTGACTCCAGATTCATCTAGAGGTTCAGACAAAATGAGACTGCATGATATTCATCATCAAAATCACCATGTTACATATTTTTTAGAAAAGCTAAATCCCAAAAATATAAATCTTCCAAAATAAAAATACAAAATCAGAAAAAAAAGAAAAATTTCCAAAAGTAAGATTCTTCACGACATTCTATTGGGAATCGATTAACATTTACGTGCTTTAGAAATGGTAGATTAACATTGACACGGGATTGTGTAAAATGAGTTCGAGAGAGAGTTGAAATAGTTCAAAACATGTCATTTCTAATTTTCCTAGATGGCTTATGTGCATTATCAATACATAACCATGACTTCAATTAAAGTGAAGTTTATAACTTATCCTACAATGATAAAATTATGTTTCTCGTCTTTGAGCTGTTCTTACAAAGACATTCAATGTTTTAGCTCAAAAAAGGATATATACGTTATCAGTGCGCTTACCTTTAGCGTTAGAAGAGAATTCTCAACATTTGGTTTTTCAAAAAGTTGAACATAATTTTTCAAGAATTTTCTCCGATGACAATTCATAATCTTTCAACTATTATGTGTTCAACACTCCAACCCTAACAATGTTTCAAAAGACAAAAATTTCTCAATTTGTACTATTTTTTGAGGGGGAGATATTTTAAAAAAACAAAAGTTTTAATGTTCTTGGATACATCTAACATGCAATTATTTTGTATTCAAAAAATTATCAAAATGTTCCAAACCATTCATGCCTGAGGATAATATTTTCTCCCACGAATTTTCAAGACATATTTTAATCATAAGTATTTCAAATAACTAAGTGGTTATTATTAAATAAGGAGAAAATGTAATTAAATATGATCTAATCGACACCCCCTACAATGTGAGGAACAGTAAAGAAAAGGTTTTATGGTTTGAGTCTTATATCCCAACATCATTCTTATTTCACGACGATTCCTGAAGTAATAATGTGGTTAGGGTTAGGAATCAATCTATGACTCCAACCAGAACACGAGGATTCTACCAAGGTAATCCATAGTTAGAAATAGCAATCCTTTGGTATGATTGGAGATGAATATGAATAAGGAAAGAATGCCAACTAAGATTGAGCTAACACTGGAACAGTCACAACAAGGTGTTAGTAATGACGTCTTGGTAAGCATTGAAGGCGTTGAAGAATGAAAAAGGATATGTATGGATAAAGGGTTGCTAAACAAAGAAGCCCTCCAACAACTTAAGGCAGGAAACCTGGGTCAACTAAAATTATGCTGTCAGAATCACAATGTTGATGTGACAATTTGAAGATGACATCATGGACACAAGTGATGCAATGCACAACCCTTCCCAAGCCATTCGGGTTCTTCTCTCAACAGAAACTTGGTCTCCATTTGTCACTGAGATACACATGTTATCTATTGACATTCTCCACTCGAGATTGTTGATACATTAAATAGGTGAAATCTGTTTTTGGGTGTTGGAGGTTGTGGCTCCAGCCCGAGTCACTAAAACTAAATGCACTATCGTGTCTTGAGCCAGAGATCAATCTAATCTGTTAGGACACATTCATTTCAAACACTTGGTTGAACTCATCAAGTTCACAAACGTGGTTACAAGAGTCCCTACGGCAATATACCTTTTGATATTTTCTAGAACATTCGAGTGATACTTATGTATTCACAATGAAGATGGAAATCCTGCTTGAGTCAGCATCAAACAAGCTCTTGGTAGGTGACTTGCGAGATTCTATATGAATCAAACTTGTGACAACTGGATATCTGATTGAGTCTTGTAAATGAATGGACGGTTGATGAATTTTGATTAAAAGCTTAAACTTCGGATCCCTGTGTTAAAAAATGCTTTTACAAGTAATATGTCGATTGATTTTCAATTCAATTTTCTTCATTTATTCTCTAAAGTAAAACCTAGAGGTTAAAAATGGTGTGGTGACCAGTTTCCCCAATCAACAAAGTCGATTCATTGACTACTATTCATGCTAATTACTACAAAGACAAACAATCATGAAGCTCAGATTTAAAGACAACGACTTCGCAACTAGATATGAAGCTTTCCAAGATGAGGCACAGTATGAGATGTTGGTCAAAGAGCTCAAGATTGAAAGATTAGAATAGACGTTAAAGACAATGTCAAGGCTTAAAAGTAAAGATCGACAAAGCATGAAGGAAAAGCCTACAACAAAGAACAAGAGAAAGAAAGACCAAATGAGCTTAATGACGAAAAGCAATCTCATTGATCTTCATGGAAGGTGCCATGCTCTGGGGGAAGTGTCTCAATGAACTCCACTTCAGGGAGATTGTTAGCCTCAAATTATTGAGTCAAAAATGAAGTTCGTTCAATTATGTAATTTAAGTTCTCGGTCTAATCCAATTGTTATCGTTGTATCGAAATTGTATCAGGAGATCGAGGCGCTCCATAGTTGATCATAATATTGTATATGTTTCGGGTTTAATCCCAAGCAAAAACCCGAGCACCGCGGGTCCTAGTCCAAAATCCGAACGTCACTTAATGTGTGGGGTATATAAGTAACTTTTCCACCTAGGAAAAGTAGAAGTTGATTTCATTTATAAAATTTCATTTTCTTTTTCTAATTTCTCTCTCAACTCTCTCTCTCCTCTTTCTCTCTCTAAATCAACTCACTTTCTTTCTGTAATTTCTAGTTCAATATTCGTGTATGATTGTATGAAGTGAAGTGTTATTCGGTATCCTACAATAAGAGCTGAAAGACTAGCACGTACTGCCAATCCACTTGCACTTGTTGCTCAACAACAACCAGTTTACCATCATCAAAACCATCCTACTCAAAACACTTAATATTCCTCTACCAGATCGCAACAGTCTACCAGAAATAGAGGAAAAGCAATTGTTACCTCTTCTGCTCTTACTTATGATCCAGAACCTGCTACAGTTACTGAGGATGAGGAAATGTCAAAGGAAAAGGAGATTGACAAACCCATGGCTTTAATTTCTATCTTCATTCAAGTAAAAATCTACAAACTACAACAATAACCTTCGAACTTCATCAAACACCAGTCGAGCTAATCAAGATAATTCTCCAAGAATCAACAGAGGAACTGGGTATGATAATCAAAGGGCAGTTAATGTTGCTGGGGCTAGGGAAAATGTAGGTACTCCGGTAGTGTAGAAGTCTGGAATTCAGTGTTATAACTGCAAGGAATATGGGCATGTATCAAGGGAATGTCAAAAATCGAAACGAGTAAAGGATGCAGCTTATCACAATGGAAAAGATGTTTATAGTGTAAACAAGAGGATTGCTAGGCTAAGGTTCTGTGATGCTAAACATAGCTGATGGAAGGTTGATACTGATGATGAGTTCTGAAGGATCAGGAATTGAAGACATTATATGTACATGGCACAGATTCAAGAGGTTACTCCAGATCCGGTTGACAATTCTGGACCAATCTTTGATGATGAGCCAATGCATAAGGTACAAAACAATAATGACAACTATAATGTGTTTGCCATGGAAAATGAACATCCTGAGCAACTTGAATCTAGTAATGACATATATTGAGGAACAAGGTGACACCAATATCACTATTGATTATTGGATATATGTTATGATAGAGCTCAGGGATGACCAGGATGAAACTAAGGATTTGATCAAGAATGTGATTTGCTTGCTTCTTTAATTCAGAAACTAAAAATGTGAAAATGGTCTACAGCAAAAACCGAAATAATTTTTGGAATCTCAAACAGGCTTTAGTTGATAAATTGAAAGTGAATTGAGGAATTTCAAAACTAAATAAAAGTTTAGGAATCATCAAAATAACCATTTCAAAGAAGAATAAAAGAACTATCCAAGACTAATCAGTTAATGTTTTAAAGACCTTAAGGAAGTTCCTACCGGAAACTTGATAAAGTATAATGATGTGAATTATGCGTCATAGGTGGAAGGAAATTGATTGTGCAAAGCTAAAGGGATTTAATGTCATAAAAATCGATTTTGGAAAAATCATCTAATGCATTACTCAAAAAATAAATGATTTAAATTTCAAACGATTTTGGATATGGAAAAAGGAGATTTATGCACATCAAGAACCACTTCATATGTCACATAGACAAGAGAGGCTCAGATTTAAGCTTTATAAACTCGTGAAGACATGGAACTTGATAAAAGTCTATTACTTTAGAAAACAAAGTCAAGGTTTTGAATGATTTTGTATATAAAACGGCTAATCTGTTCAAACAAGTGAATATGTTAAGAGTAATTGTAAAGAGGTTTTGACAACAAAACCCTAAGTTCCTCAAGAAAGCTTCAAGAGCGAATCCTCTTCTTGTGATGATATAGGTTGATATCATGATATTATTGCGTTAATGTTAGCCCCTATTTCTGACAACGATTCGTCTTGACAAAGAAAGTCGATCAAATTAAGCGATTTAATCAGACCTTTTGATTATGACAAGTTGAATAATCTTTATGATTTGTTCGTTCCACAACGGGAAAAGTCGCCTGAAAAACACTATTTTCCAAGAACGTCAAAGATGAGTCATACATCTTCTAATAATGAATTTTCCAAAGAGTCTTTTCGTAAACAACAATTTGTTTTGAAAAACAAATGGGATGAATCCATTCTTGGATCAAAAGGTAGCTCATAAGATACGTTTCAGATTAAAAAGAGTGTTGACACGATTTTTGATGGAGTGGAACATTGCAAACAAACAATTGCTAAAAGAAATAATTTGGTAAACATCGATACTGTCATTCAAAAACACAATAGAAGAAAATTTGGCCCCAAATAGCAGACTCCATGCGGACTTAGAAAAATGTCACTTGTGTTCTGAACAAGAAATGGATGTGATTTGAGATTACTTTATTCTCATTGAAACATGAAGTAGACAACTCTCAAATGCTCAACTGGAAACTCAAAAAACACAGTTTTTGATTGAATTTCAACGAACTTTTAGGGAAATTACTATGCTGATGCACGTATGAAATGTATATACTTGGTGTGTACACTAATCTAGATGAAGTCACTAATTTGCAACGTGATTACTTAAAAACTGTGGAAAAATGTGAACATCTTAAAAAAGAGCTTTCAAAAAGTAGAACAATGTCAAAGAGTTTTGAAGCACTTGAGAAAACATGCGATTATAATCTTGAACTTGTTTACATACAGCTGTAAAGAATAAGATAAAAAAATGACATATTTTTCAAAGAAAATCAGTAAAAAAGTATTTACTGGAATGAATAGTAACAATATTTTGAAATTCAAGGATTGAAGATCAATTACAAGACAAAGGAATTGCAATAAGTGAGTTGAAAAATCCATAGTAGAAAAGATGGAAGGAAAATTGTGGAAACTAAGTTTGAAAACTCATCAGTTATTTGACAACCGAATGATTTTAAAAGTCAAAGACAGATCCATTTTAGGTAAACCAGTATTTTTCAGATTCTCTTGTAAAGAAAGATTTCTCAAAGTCAAAGCCAGTTACCACACAAAATGTGTCCAATGATTTTTCAAAACTAGTCACTGCACAGATTTTGCCTCAGAATATGTTGCCAATTATCAAGAATACAAATGTGATTGCACCAAGAATGTATAAAGTGCACACAAAGCCTAATCAAACTAGAACACTTCAGTTGCATCAAGTACATTAGAAAACCTAACAAACGCGTGTCTTTCTCTCAGGAGTAATTCCTCTTCTTGTGTTAGCAGACACAGCGTAAGAGCCATTCAACTCGGAATGTTAGGGTTCATGCTAACAATAGTCAAGGAAGAAAGAAAAATGTAGAAGACCACCTGTAGGAATTTTAAGTATTCTACTAATAAACATTCTGTAACTGCGTGTAATGACAGTTTAAATCTAAGACCTCGAATGTAAACTTTGTCTGTGTTACTTATGGAAAAATATGTGCTGAATGACAAATCATGTTGTGTGTTCTAAAAATTACTATCAATGGCGTAAATTATAGGTCTAGACAACCTATGGTTGTGCTATTAGTACTAGTGATCCCAGCAGAATTTATACCAATCTGTTGCAAACATCAAGTAAGAAAAATGTTGCAAAGACTCTAATTGTCAAGAAATCCTACGAAAATAACTAGGAAGTTATATGAGCAAGTTAGTAAGACATGCAGTTGGTGGTATCCTAAGTATACTCCACCCGGATATAATTGGAAACCTAAGTCTCAAAATAGAAATGTTAAACACAAACATTAGTAAGCCTCTAGGAAATGAATCTAGAACTTCTAATATTTTGGAACATAAGACTCCTAGGTGTTCCACTGTGTCCAATACTCCATTGTCTTCTAATTCTTTTGCAGCTCGTAGAGATCATTCTATTCATCGTCGACTCTGGGTGTTCAAAGCACATGACCCGAAAGATCTTACAACTTATAACTAATTTTGTGGACGCAAATTTTCTCTAGAACGGTGAAGTTGGAATGATACAAATTGCACCATTCTTGGATATGAGATCTGGGTTCTAAGGATCTTTTTACCATCAAGGTTTTATTACGTCGAAGGGTTAATATTAATTTATTCTCAGGGTTGGTATAGTTCTGTTTTAGATCGTCAATTCTGTGATGCGGATTTGGAAGTTGCTTTTCGGAAGTCTACATGTTATATCCGTGATTTGAAGGGAAATGATCTTCTCACAGGTTCTCGTGGCACAGATTTGTATTCCATTACTCTGCAAGAATCAACAACTCCCAATCCAATTTGCTTAATGGCTAAAGCAAAATAGTCATCAAGATTGGTTATGGCATCGTCCGTCTATCTCATTTAAACTATCGAATACATAAACTTGCTTTCGAAGAATAATATTGTGATTGGGCCTTCCAAAGTCTGAATTTCATCAAAGATCATTGTGTTTCTTTCTTGTGAGTTGGGGAAGCAAAAAGAAAAAGTCTTTTCACACTAATGGAAAGAAATATGTTCTCGTAATTATTGATGACTACTCTAGATATACTTGGACTCACTTCTTGAGGTCCAAAGATGAAACACTTGAAGTTCTCATTGATTTCCTTACACTTGTCCAAAGTGGACATTCTATGCTCAAGTTACAAATAGTTTCAAACTGACAAAAGGCACGGAATTTTATTAATAAAACTCTTCAAGCATACTTTGCAAAAGATGGGTATAAGACAAGAAAAGTGAACTACCGAACTAACTCTAACAAATTGGCGTTGTCGAAAGTGGAACCGTACTCTCGTTGAGGATGCTCGAACAATGTTTAAGCGCCGTTAAGTTCCTTTGTTCTTCTGGGCTGAAGCAATTGCAACAGCATGTTTTACTCAAAACCGTTCACTTGTAATTCCTCGACATGAGAAAACACCTTACCATATCATCAATGCCCGAAAACCGTCAGTTAAGTTCTTTCACATCTTTGGTTCTCTTTGCTACATTGTCAGAGATGGTGAAAATCTTGATAAAATGAAGGAAAAAGGTGATGCATGTATTTTTGTTGGGTATTCTACTCAGTCAAAGGCTTACAGGGTATTTAACAAGAGAACAAGAATGATAGTTGAAACAATTCATGTTAACTTTGAAGAATTGCCTCAAATGGCGCCAGATCACGTCAGTTCTGACCCCGGTCCACAATGTTCGACGCTGGTACTTGATCAAGATAGTTTAAGTCCCGGTTCACAATGTCCAAAAAATGTTCCTCAAGTTGCTGAGACAGTAACAACGTCAAATGAGCTAGAATTGCTTTATAGTCCGATGTTCAGTGAATTACTCAATGAAACTTCTCATGTTGTGTTAAAGTCTTCGCTGTTGTACATGCTTGTGATTAATCCCTCGAAATATAAACGTCAATTATAGTTTTGATGTCGTGGTCATGATGGTTGAATAATATATGATGCTAGAATGCTTATTTTTGATAGTAGCTTGTATGACTTATTTGGGCTTATAGGCCACGAATGGATTACCAAAATCACTAGGAAAGTGATTTTGATTATTTTTGTGTTATGGCGTATGTTGTGGACTATTTTTGAGGCTTATGGTAGTAACCAAAAGCGATATGTAGCTTAATAGCTTATTTTAAAGCTTAATATACGTATTTTGGAGTTTATGGACTCACAACCCAATAAGTCTATTTGAGTCGCGGCTTAATGGGAGGGCTTATTGCGGTCCGGGTTATTTCAACATATAAGTATATACTTACATATGTAAATGGACATTGGTTTTGGACTTAAATAGTATTTTGGACTTATATATGTCCTAATGGACCCTTGTTGGGCCTTAAGGCCCAATAATCGATATGTAGTAGTTATGAGAATTTTGATGGACTTTTGAATGTGGAAATGTATTTACGAAGTGATATTGAACGATATTTTGGGGAAAACGTGTTGGTAAGCGTTAACGATTGAGATTTTAGAATTTTGTCGAAAAGTGTCGAATTTGTGAAAAATGTTGAAAATAAGGTTTGAAACCTTGGAAAAGCGTTGTATAAACGTACGAGTCATGTCGAAATTTCATAAAAAGTTTATACTTAGAAAATATCTTAAAAACATGATTTTTGATTTTAAATAATAAAATAATATTTAATTATTTTATCTTATTTATTAATAAATTCACTAAAAGACGAAAAATATAATTTTTCTCGAAACTTCTCTAAAGTGTTTTTTATGAGTAAACGTTTCATTTTCAACCGTATAATGATTATTTTGAAGTGACTAAGGTGTACCGAATGGACTTGTCGAGATATATTTATAATTAATAATTATAAATATTTATTATATTACTTATCTATTTACGCTAAATAGTATAAATATGTATTATCGAGGAATGAGATTGATATGATTATGGAGTTAAGTTGTCAACCATCACACCACTAAATTGTTTTGGGTAATTGTACAACGCGTCTAAACTCTATGCATTAAACGTGAAGATTGTTTTGGAATTGGATGATTAAATTGGGACATTAACTGGACTAGGTTGTGTGCGGGCGTCATTGCATTTGCTTGTGTGATTAAGATTTGGTTGCTAAAGACTTGCTTGAGGTGAGTCTCGTAGCCCCACTTTTTACTGTTTTTTCGTTGGGGGGAAATGATACTAAAATGTGTTTTGAAATGTTTTGAATTGATCTGTGCGAAATGTGGTTTTATTTTTAGGACAAGATATGTGCGTATGACTGCTATGTGAATATTATGTGTTGTATGATTATTTGGAGCGGATGGGTACGCCTACCCAGTATTTGTGTGATTATTGGAGCTGATGGGTACGCCTACCCAGGTTTGTGTATGGTCCTGCCCTTATTATAGTGCTCCAGCTGGTAGGCCTTTTAGGTGCGTAAGTAACATATGGTTATTGATTTGTGGTGATGCTAAGGTTGTTTCGATATATTCACTGTCATATAGCACTATTGTCCACTGTTGAAAGAAGAGTAGTTTGGTGATTGATAGCAGAATTAAAAGTATCCTGTGTGGAATTTCATTTGAAATCTTGCTTGCTTGTTGTTTGATTTTAGTTTCGGATGTTTTGGAATAAGTTTGGATTATGGTCCCCTGTGTTGGCATTTGAATAATTGTAAGAGATTGTGGATTTTAGTTGCGATATGGGACATCACTTGAGTTTGTTCAAGGTTGATGGTCTTCATAGCACTTGGAGTTTATGCAATGTAGTTTTCTCTATTTTTGTATCTTGTGTTATGATTGATCGTTATGTTGCATTCCCGAGTTTTCGCCATTGTCGGGGTGTGACAGATTGGTATCAGAGCCAGGTTATAGAGAACTAGGTGGTTTGGCCTAGACTATAACCTAAGATCCGTCGTCTAGTTACGTATAGGATCTATGTGCGCGGTGTTCCGCTTCTGTGTGCCTTTGTATGTTCGCGGTTTAGTGCCTTAGTTATGTTAGTCATTGAAATGGGTGGGCTCAATATTAGATATGAATGGGAAAGGATGCGAATATAAGTACGGTGGCCAACGTAGTTATAAGCGTATCACAACTCACTCATACTTGATAATGTTGTTCACACAAATCGATGTTGACACCGTAGGGAGGAGTTACGTGTATATCTGGTTATATATAGTAAGATATTCTATATATATGTGCGAGTCTTCCTACTTACCTAATGTTGCCCATGTTCTCCCTCGTATAGATAATGCCGCCAAGGATGAGGACCCGAAGTGCTGGTCGTCCTGCTGTCGAATCATTAGGAGGGGGAACGGGTGTACGGGTTGGTAGAGGTGGAAGGGGTAGAAGACCTAGGGAAGGTAATGATGAGCGTGTTGATGAATTGAATAGTGAAGGAAATGACCAGGGTTTGGGAGCTAATGGGGGTGTAGAGGAAGTCAATGGGAATGTAGAGGGAGCCAATGGGGGTGCACCCGACTTCTCGATGATCATTGCCCAGCAATTGCAGAACCTCTTACCCGCCATGCTAGCTCAGGTTAGTAACCGAGGAAATATTGGAAATCAGAATGGTAATGTGGTTAATGAGAACGTTCAGGAGAACGTGGGGAATGTGTTAGTAAATGGCAACCGGGTAGGTTGTTCATATAAGAAGTTCTTAGCTTGTAACCCTAAGGAATATGATGGTAAGGGAGGTGCTGTAGTTCTTACTCGTTGGATTGAGAAAATGGAGAACGTATAGGATATGAGTGGTTGTAGTAATGACCAAAAAGTGAAATACAGTGCTGGTTCATTTGTGGGTAAGGCATTAACGTGGTGGAACTCTCAGATCCACATGCTAAGTCGGGAAGTTGCTGTTAGTATGTCATGGAATGACTTAAGTTTATGATGATACAAGAGTTTTGTCCTAGTCATGAGATGCAAAAGTTGGAATCTTAGTTGTGAAATTACGCCATGGTCGGGGCTGGCCATGCTGCGCATACTGATAGGTTTCATGAGTTGGTGAGGTTAGTTCCTCACTTGGTAACTCCTGAGAGTAGGATGATTTCTCGCTACGGTAGTGGATAATTCTACCTTGTGGCATTGAAGACTTGGTCACGCAAAATTTGCGAGGGGGGCGGTTTAATTACAATCGTTGTCATTATAAGAATTAGGTAGAAACTTACCTAAGCTATATTTATGATAAACTTTTTGTGATGCTTGCAAAATTGAGAAGCAAGCTCATGCAAGTCATAAAGCTAAAAATATGGTTTCTACTATAAGATGTTTAGAATTATTACATATGGACTTATTTGGTCCATCGACAATTAAAAGCTATGGAGGTAATTTATACACTTTAGCAAACCCCCCTACCCTTATTAGTCCCCCAATTTTAATAAGTCTTATCAAAGTAGTAGATGATTATTCTAGGTATAACATGGACTAGATTTTCCTTTAAAACTAAATATGAAGCTTTTGAGAAATTTGAAATATTAAGTAGGGAAAAATCAAAACAAACTAGGTAATTCATTTAATAGCTATTAGAACGGATCCTTGTCGGAAATTGATATGAGTTTTACAATTCGGAGCTTATTTGTGTATACACAAGGCATTATTCATAATTTCTCAGGCTCCACGTACTCCACTATCAAATGGGGTAGTGAAAGAAAGATAGAACCTTACAAAAGATGTCTAGGACTATGCTTAATAAACAATCCATTCTACAAAAGTTTTGGTGTAATGCCGTTGATACGTCAACTTATATACTAAATAGAATATTAATTCGACCAATACTAGGAAAAACCCCTTATGAAATATTTAGAAGTAAAAAACCTTCTTTAGAATATTTTAAAGTATTTGGAAGCAAGTGCTTCATTTTGAATACTAAAGACTATCTAACCAAGTTTGACCCAAATTCATACGAAGGTGTCTTTCTAGGATATTCTTAAAATGGTAAAGCTTATATAGTATTAAATACACATACAATGAAAGTCGAAGAATCACTCAATGTGACATTCGATGAAAGTCCTCCTCCTACCCAATTATCACCATTAGTTGATGATGATGTTGGTGAAGAAGAAGCCATTATAAAGAATACCAAAGTAGTAAATAATAATAATGAAGAAGATGAGTCGATAGAAGTTGACGAAATAGTTAACATTAAAGAGTTCAAGAATCATCCACTAGATCAAGTCATTGGAAATCTTAATCAAAGAACCTAAGGTCTCAAGCCTAAAATCATAGTAACTTCTTTTGTTTTATATCTACAATAGAACCCAAAAATGTCAATAAGGCATTAAAAGATGAAAGTTGGGTTGTATCCACGCAAGAAGAACTAAATCAATTTGTAGCTAATGATGTTTGGGAATTAGTCCCTCCTTTCCCCATCCCCCTTTACTATAAAGTCACATCGCTACATAGAAACAAAATGGGTCTTTAGAAATAAATTATATGAAAATGGTATAGTATATAGAAATAAGGCTAGATGTGGCACAAGGATATAATCAACAAGAAGGTATAGATTATGATGAAACATATGCTCCGGTATCTAGGTTAGAGTCGATTAGAATACTTCTTGCTATTGCTTGTCTAAATGATTTTAAATTATATCAAATGGATGTAAAAAGTGCTTTTCTAAAAGGTTTTATAAACGAAGAGGTTTATGTTGCTCAACCTCCGGGGTTCATTGATTTTCAAAAACCAAATTATGTTTATAAAACTAGAAGGTTTGTTATGGTTCTTAATGCAAGCTCCTAAAGCTTGGTATGATGGACTAAAAGCATTTTTAATAAAAACACGAGTATTCAATGGTAATGGTAGATAATACACTTTTTACTAAGAATCAAGTCAATTTCTTATCATTATTCAATTATTATGTTTCGACGATATTATATTGGTTCCACGAACGGTCAAAAACTTGTGTGATGATTTTGTGAAAATCATGCACGACGAATTTGAGATGAGTATGATGGGGGAGTTGAACTTCTTCTTGGGTCTTCAAATTAAACAAATGAAAGACGGAATATTTTTCAATCAATCCAAGTACATCAAGAAGATGTTAAAGAAGTTCGGGTTGGAAGATTCCAAACCAACCAAGACGCCAATGTCAACAGAGATCAAGCTCACTAAGGACGATGAAGCCGACTCTATAGATAACTTTAAATATCGAGGTATGATTGGTAGTTTACTTTATTTAACCGCAGGTAGGCCCAATATTATGTTTAGTGTTTGCTTATGTGCTCGTCTCCATGAAAATCCTAAGATTATGGTATCCAAAAGGTACCGGAATAGAAACTATAGTTTATACCGACTCCGACCACGCTGGCGATTACGTTGATAGCAAAAGCACTAGTAGTGTTTGTACGTTCATGGGATGTTGTTTGACATCTTGGTTCTCTAAGAAACAAACGGCCCTTGCTATCTCCACGACCGAAGCCGAATACATCTCCGCGAGAAAGGCATTGTCAACAGAGCATCTATATGGATTGAAAACAAGCTCTCATCGACTACTGATACCGCCTCGACGACGTTCTGATTAGGCGCGATAATAAAGGCTTATCGACTTAAGTAAAAACTCGTACAAACACTTTAGAATAAACATATAGTCCCTCTATCTCACAACTCCACCAACATCCATTCCAAACCATAATCTGTCACTATCTTTCTATGCGATATACGTCTAAAAGGAAACATCTCTATCGAGAAAGTTGCTTTATAACTATCTTACATGATTCCCCGCACATATTCTCTACTCAATGTCTTTTTATCCGATGCGATATTAATATTCCGATATATTTACTAAGCCCTTAAAACGTGAAGTATTTAATTATTTAAGATTAAGATTAGGAATGATGGAACTTATCATGGATAGTGATTCTCCATCATCTCAAAAATAATCATAAGCGGAAATTTAATGAAGTAATTAATCATTATTCAAAAGATGTTAATTCTCATTACAAGTTCCAATTACAATACTTTAGATCGTGAACATAATCGAAATTACAATTTTACTAGATAAAGAAAATATCAATAAAATGACCATAGATATTTTCAAAATCTACATGTATGGTCAATACATGAAATTACGAAATCGATTGAAAAGGACGAAAAGAACAATCATCAAACATAAGTGTTGATGATGTTTTGTTGAGTCTAAATGTTCATAAATAATTGTGTTATTAGTAATGGTCAAACTTATGCTAAAAGACAACACACTCCTAGTAGGATCGACTACGTTGAAATTCCATCGGGAAATTTACGACAAGTTGCACGGTTTACTCAAAACTTGGACCTCGACTTTGAAAATTATATCACATACTCCTAAGAGTTAATATAACATACTTCAATTGTCAAAAACACAACACCTTATCTCAATTTGCTTAAAAATCAACTCTGTTCATATTTTTGGACACTTGTGGATCACGGATCCACCATATGGTAGATCCGTGCGTTGTTTTGATGGATCTGTGTATCAGCATAGTACCCTACATTTAAATGTTAGCTTAGACTCCCTTACCACAAAACTTCACTTGGTCCACTTTCTTCTCCTCCAATAATACACCACCACCTACCTCTCATACCACCCAAGATTGAGCATTCCCACCAACATCATTTCAAGCTATAATTAAGATAGATCCATATATTTCAAGACATACACAATCATAATTGTAAGTTTTTATTTTCTAAATCTTTATCTTGAAACACTTATTTTTCTTTTTATAAAAGGAAAAAGGTTTGAATTAATAGATTAACTTGTTTTTCCATACTTGGAATTCATATTTAATGTGATTCGCCAATAATCAATTTTTCGTTAAAAACCCCAAGTGTTGCTTATCTACATAGTTAATACAAATAAAAAATGATTATCCTCTCTTTAGTAAACCTTCAAGATTTATAATTGATGTGTTATCTTGACTCATTTAAGAGATAAAGCAAAAATGAAGATGTGTGATTAACTACATCATGTACATGAATCACATACATATATCATAACTTATTTTCAAACATACTTATCTATATTCTAATTATAAACTTACTAGGTTCAATTATGCTTGGAATGATGAAACCTGACTACAAAAGAACCAAAGCCTTCAACAAAAAATCTTCACAAGGTCTACTCCAACTATGCCCAAAATTCTCTTTTTTAATATCTTCGAAATTGCTTCATTCATGAAGGAAGACACATTGAATCCTCCTTCACCTTTGGCAACGACATCGTTGATCAATTCAAATCCATTCAATTTGATTGTCTCCTCACTTTAAACGGTCATATTTGTCCTCGTTTCATCATCGAATTCTATCGCAAATTCCAATTAATTTGTAATGTGCGTGATATGTCTCTTTCGATTGGCTTCACCATTCGAGACAAAGATTTCATAATGTCACTTGAAAAATTCGGTCAAGTCCTTCAAATTCCATATAAAGGAACATGTATATTCTCAAAGGAATGTTCGTTGGAACTTTTGAACACTACTCGTGAAAAACATGTCTCTTATCAAACTAACCTTCCAAACATTAAAGATGTCGTTCAAAACATTTTCATTCCATCAAGTCATAAAATTACTCAAATCCCTACATTATCTTGACGATAATCTTCCTTCCCAAATCAAGGATTGGAACTCATCATTTCATGAGAATGGTCATTTGTGTCGAAACTCACAAAGCCCATAGATGCATGCTTGCCTTCAGCTCTATCATCTCATAAATCTCAGACTTTCTTTAACTTTGCCTTCTTCATTGCTCATAAAATTGAGAGCGTCAAAAATAGAGTCGATTGTCCTCTTCTATATGGTTTACTCATTACTCGTCTATACTGACTCTTTCTTGCTAAACATCCTAAACTTTTTCGTCCTCACCATACACTACAATTCGTTATGCACTATCGAATGATGAGCTCCATCAATAGGAAGTATGAGAAAAAGAGGAATGAGAGTGAAGAAGTTAAGCTTGACATACCTTACTCACCATCATCGGTGGAGAGCTCAAACCAATCATCTCATTTGCTAGCATACTGGTAATCCGGGGATCAATTTAAATTAGATGTAACTTACTCTCTAGGAATCATGAATTGCTAGTTTAGGATAATATTATGCTATCTTAATGAATGCTAGTAGTATCTTTTGCGTTAAACTATGTTATATTGGACAAAATGTATGCTAATGAATGCTATGCATGCTTTATTTGCGTTAGATATAATTTTATCTGGTCATTTATATGGCTTTCATGGACCCACGGATCTACCATAATCAAGATCCATGACATTATGGTGGATCCGTAGGAACTGAAATGATACAAATCTATCCACTTTACTTTATCCTCTATTATTTGTGCTCGTCCTCTTAAACCTTAGGATAAAATACCTCCTCCATATAATCTAAAAATTCTTCATGTCAAAGAATACACCTCATGTCTTATATAACACATACTATCACAACCTCATACTCAAGAATCAATTGTCTATATCCACAAATGACTCCACACCTACAATCAAAAGGAAAATCATCCAAGAACATCTCTCAAAACTCAAGTCAGATCAAATTGATCCAAATGCTATTCCACCCGAAGTCTTAGAATCAAGACAAGCTCATTTTCACCTCGTGACATGTCAATGTTGTAGTAACTCACAATGTGAAATTGGTTTACTATTACGTGAAATGCATCTTATGTTCAAGTATATTCAAGAACACACTCCACAAAATAGAAAACCCTCTCTCCACAACAAATTTTACCATTTGATCCCAATCACCAACCACAACCCTCATCTACACATATGTAGATGTTGTACCAACAAAGTTAATCAACTTCAAAGCCTACAAGAAGGTGTTCATTTCATTTGCTGCCTACATTACCAACATCATCTTGGATCTTCAACAACACCATACATTCCGTACTAAATCACTCTTTATGGTACCTCAAACCCTATTGGATTTATAAGGCCCCATTTCCCTTCTCTACAACCCAAAAGCAGACAAGCATTTATTTCCCAAGATTAGGGATTTTTAGTTGTTTTCTTTTCTCTTAGAATTCAACTCTCTTGTCTTATGGGCTTTTACGCCAAATTTTATGTTTTATCCCTTATAATAGATTTAACATTATTTTTTTGTTACGTTGATGATGGATGTTTATTGCATAAAATATATATGTGTGCATATGTAGTTGTCATATATATATTTGCTTGTCTATTAACTTTGTTTTGTAGCACGCATCCATAGCTCGAGTCCTTGGTGGCCCAAGCCAAAGTGAGATAATTGAAAGAAGAGACGATATGAATTAGAAGAAGCAGATGATCAGCATGAATGGATTAGAGAGAGAGAACATTAAGAATAAGAGAAAGATTTGATTCCTTGGTGCCCTAAGCGAGGGGGAGTATACAGCAAGGGGGAGCACTTGCAATTTAGTCTTTATTCTTTACTTTGCATTCGTAACCAAGTCACTTAGCATTCGTCAAGACAAGACTCGCAAGGGACGCCTCTACAACACTTTTTGCTTTGACAAAAAGGGGGAGAAGAGAAGTAAAACTCATCCATTAAATACTTATTTAGTAACTTTTAAATACGCATGAGTTTATATTTTGTCATCATTAAAAAGAGGGAGATTGTTAATACAAATATTCAGGAAAAAACAATATATAATGATCTTCATATTTTGATAATAACAAATATAATGTCATACTACGTAAAAGTTTACATAAACAAGTTATTTAGCCGAAAGTTTACTTGACGACGATAAATCACTTAAGGTATGAATATGGCATTATTAAACATAGTTAATGATCAAAGAAAAATATTATCATTTAGATAAACCTATTCTAATCAAATGATTTTAGTTAACACATGATTAATTATAAGCTACTTATATTAATCATGTAAGACAAAATAAGATTAACCATAAGTGGAAACAATCTTTCCAAATCTTCC